>WWET01000574.1:413072-423451 GCA_011038615.1 Limnodynastes dumerilii | reverse complement strand
ATTGTTAGATATGATTTGCATTAAGTGAGCATTGTGCATTCACACCTTGTTAAAATAAGTGACACAGTTGTACTCTCACAATGATCCATTTAACTCTTTTCTAGGCTTTAGCAATGACCAACCAGATTTTGGTGGAGCGATCAGTGGTGGGTTGGAAGGAAATTGAGTATGAGGTGGTTAGAGATGCAGCAGATAACTGCGTCACTGTATGCAACATGGAAAATGTAGACGCCATGGGGGTCCACACAGGTAAGAACATTTGGAAATGTCCTTATTTTTTATTGGAAGTTTCTGCATTGTAATTCTAAATACAATTCGATATTCTATATTTTGCAGATATTGCTCTATTAATATTTACTCATACTCATATAAATGAATAAGGACCTGGGGCCGTATGCAGAGCTCCGGGCGCATTGCATATGCACCCGGAGTTTTCCGAAATTTGTTACTGCGCATGTGCAGTAATTTTCTAATGCCATCTACGTTTCTTTTTGCAACGTAGATTGCGTATACGCGGTCTTAAAGACCACGTATACGCAATCTACGTTGCAAAAAGAAATGTATATGCAATCTACATTGCAAAATGAAACGTAAATGGCGTTACAAAATTACTGCGCATGCGCAGTAACAAATATCGGAAAACTACGGCCCTTTATCTTTATCTAAAGAATAATTCTATGCATTTTTTTGATAATTTTTCTTCTTTTCTCTTTGGACAGATTGAAAGTACTGCAACTACAATTAAGCAGAGTCAATGTCTTAGCGGTAAAGTGACCATCGACAATACTGTGGGCAATGACACTTTCTTTTTAGTGACATGGAGCAGTACAATTCCAAATATCAAACTAACAGATCCAAATGGGAAAGTCTATGCTAAAGACCAGTTTGTGAGTGACTCAATATCAAAGTCTGCTCGTCTAACAATCCCAGGCACTGCAGAGGTACAGTAACCAAATTAAAGTTTAAAAATAAAGAATATGTAGGCAGCAAAACTCTAACATACCCATGACTTTAATAATTCAGCATAGGAACCAGGGACCGTATCCAGAGATACATTTTTCAGCTTTTGACAATCTGAGCTCCCCTTGTGTGGATATCTGAGACACATACCCATCCTTAAGTTTTCCAACTTGAGCATTGTGTCAGAAGACTGGATTGGTACACAGTCTGTTAGTACGCCTGTACTATACAGCGTAATACATGCTTCTGCCCCTATGCTAGTGCTACCTGGTCCCATTATTGGGTAAATAGTTTTGTTTTTTCTTTTTTCTCTTTCTCTGTCTCTCTCTCTGCAGTTTGTATATACTTCAATATCCCACTGACAACCCATCTGAAAACCCCTAACACCCCAGCATGACCAAACTTCTCTCCCTCTCCTCCTCATTTGTCCTATCACAGTGGACTTCCACACCCACGCACAACCTAGACCACTCCCTTGACCTCGTTATCTCTCTCGCTATCCGAATTTTTCATCTCTGCCTTCCCTATCTCTGATCATCACATCTCCTTCTCCCTATCTTCCTCCCACTCTCCCTACCCATCATCTAAATATATTCTCTAATCGACAGAACCTCAACTCCCTTGACGTTGCTGCTTTCACCTCTTCCCTTGATCCCCTCCTCGCACCCATTTTTACCATGTCCTACCCTAACCTAGCCACCTCCCTCTACAGCAATGCCCTCTCCTCCACCCTTGACCTTGCCTGCTCTCCCTCCTCTGCTCCCCCAACCCTTAGTTCCTAAAAAAAAATGTGTTTGTACAGCGGAACACCTCTGGAGGAAGGCGTTCCCTCGCAGACTTTCTCCACTTCAAGTTCATTCTTTACTCTTTTAGCTCCACGTTCATCACAAGCATTCTTTCTTCAAGTCACTCAACCTCTCCCAGTCGTCTAACCCCCCCGCCACCTCTTTGCCACTTTCAACTCTCTTCTCTTCCCCCCCTCCTCCTTTCTCTCTCCCATTTCTGCTTCTGACTGTGCCACCTTCTTTGCCTCTCCTCTACCATCACCTCTCATCCTCCTCCCTCTCCACCCTCTCATCTCCTTCCCAGCCACCCACTTATGTCGGCTGAGGATGTACATTCTTTTATCATCCCCTACATCAACGTGCCCACTTGATCTTATCCCCTCTAATCTTCTCTGATCTCTCCCTCTTTCCATCTGCTCTCTTGCACACCTCTTCAACTTCCTGTCCTCTCTTCTGGCTTCTTCCCCCTCCCCCTTTACACATGCTTTTGTCTCTCCCATCCTTAAAATACTTAACATCGCCACTTCCCCTCCAACTACTGACCCATCTTCTTTCTCTTCTTCGTCTCCAAGCTGGTTGAATGGCTTGTGTACAGCCATTTAATCAGCTATCTTACCAACAACTCCTTCCTGGGCCCTCTTCAGTCTGGGTTCTGCCCCCCCCCCACTCCTGGACCCCCACTATCTACATTACTATTGGCGACTGCACCATCTCCTCCTTCACCAAAGTCCGGTGCCTGGGCATCATCCTTAACTCCTCACTTTCCTTCATTCCCCACATCCACGCAATCTCACTGTCCTGATGCTTTCATCTCACATCAGACTCTTCTTAACCACAGTCACCACTAAAACACTCGTTCACTCTCTTGTTATCTCCCGTCTCGACTACTGCGACATTCTTCTCTCCAGCCTCTCTCTGGCCCATCTCACTCCCATACAATCGATACTAAATGCCGCAGCCAGACTCATCTTCCTCTTCAATCGCATTGCTTCCAACTCCCCTCTCTGTTTATCTCTACACTGGCTTCCTGTCCCTTTCCAAATTATCTCCAAACTCCTCACCAAAACTTACAAGGTTTTCTCCTCCTCCACTGCTCCCTTCCTCTCCTCCCTTATCTCCATCCACACTTACGCCTGACCCCTCCGGTCTGCTAGTGGCCACTACCTCAACTCCAACCTGATAACTACCTCTCACTCCTGCATCCAAGACTTCTCCCGGACCACCCCTCTACATTGGAACAACCTACCACATCCTATCAGGCAATCCAACACCCTGCAAATCTTCATAACTTCCCCAAATCCATTTCTTTATACTTCACCTAAGCTTACCTGCCCTCCCCATCTTCATCCCCATCCCCATCTTTATCCCTGTATCTCCTGTTTGTTCACCCCTCCCACTTAGCATGGTAGTTCTTATGAGCAGGACCTCCTCACTTCTGTCATCCTCACCGCTCTGCTCTGTCCTCAATAATTCCCACCTTTTCTCTCTACTGTTTATTTTTCTCCTTACTCATCTGCTCCTACACACATATCCAGCATCTTTGTTCTCTAACCATAGTGTTCTGCTATTTTAGTATTGTATTATATTTTTGCATTGTACTTCTATTGTATTCCTTACTTATTTGAACTTGTACTTTTTCTATTAATTGTGTTGCACATGTAACTATTGCCTTTGTACAATGCTGTAAATACTGTGTGATGAATAATTATTATTATTATTATATATAACAAGTCCACAGATATAGGTGATTTCTCTTAAATCTCTCACATATCCTCTAAGCTCATAGTTATACATGATGGGCCATATCCAGAACTACACTAGCCGGTGATAATATGCCGGCCAGCAGCGTAAGATCGTCTAAAAAGACGATCTGCTCATGCACCGGGCAGATGTTGCCTGGTTTAGCGGCATAAATGCCCGATCGTGTATCGGGCATCCGCAGCTTCAGCGTAGAAACGCTGGAGGGGGCGTCCCCCAGCGTTACTACACGGAAGTTAGTGCAGGTAGGCGGGGGGAGGGTATTGAGGCTGGGAGGGTGGCGTTAACGTATCAACACCGCCGTCCCAGCGTATTAACAGTCGCTTACACCAGCTGAAGTTAGGGTAGCCTTCAGCCGGCGTAAGCGATTGTTCATTTGCTGGGGCAAGGGGGAGTGTTGGGGCACGGAAGCAATGGTACGCTGAGCGTTAGACCGCTCTGTGTACCATCGTAGGTCTGGATTGGGCCAAATCCAGACCAACGTGCCCTTTACATTTCAACGTGTAGCATATTTAATATAGACTCCCCTCGGTCGTATGTACTTTTGACGTTTTACACTTGACAAACCCTACCTTAACTTTTCCAAGCGTAACTCCTGCCGACCGTAATGGCTACACATACTTACGTGCCTAAGCACGCCCATACTGCATGATTTAAATGCCTCACCCCGCCTCCAAAGCGTAATTATGGGTGTTGTATGGCTGGCCATAGTTACACTCTTGATACTAGGATGGTACGTACGTTCAGAGTTACATGCCGTAACATCTGCCGCGTGCATGCGCAGTACCTACAATATAGCGTTTGTACGTCCCCAGCTAGTGTAAATACTCTAGCGGACGTAGCTCTGGATCTGGCCGGATGCACCTCATTTTTTTTACTTCTCACTTATTTTTATTATATAAAATCTTAACTGACATAAAGACATCTGAGACATGATCCAAAGTTTAAGCAGAGAAAAACAGGTGGAAATTTTACACCTGGGCAAAACAATGGTGAATGTCACGGGGAGTCTAATTCATTTTATTCTTTGCACACAGATTCTGACAGTTTTACACTGTTATTTAGACTTAGTGCTAGTAAGGAAACATTACACGTCAATAATACTATTTGCAATAGATGAAATTAGCCTCTTATGCAATTCAACATGGAGTTGCCTGCGTGTAAATTACCATCTGTTTTACTCTTATTTTCAAATTCTGGATCAGGTCCCTCTTTATTTATTTTTAAATTAATAAAATCAATGTTTGCTATGGAAAGTTTTTTAAACCAATGGGTGCTATTTTATCCAGCATAAACAGTATAAAATATTATTAAATAATAATTTGACATTGTTTTATTATTTTAAGTTCAGTGATAACATTGTGCACTTTTCCTTACAGAGAGGAGATTGGGAATACAGCATATGTAACACCCAAGCAGATCAAGTTCTTGGTATAACTGTAAATTCCAGAGCAGCCAATCCAGATGTCCCCCCAATTGTTGCTGAAACATACATGAATGCTGACACAAACCATTTTCCTGCTCCCATGATTGTCTATGCAACAGTATCCCAAGGACTTGCTCCAGTGATCGGAGCAAAAGTCACTGCCTTTATTGAACCACAGAATGGAAAGGTAGTAACACTTCAGCTATTGGACAATGGCGCAGGTGAGATTTTGAAGATCAAATGTTTTTATTTTTAGGCATTTCTTGGAGAGGGGGGGCATTTTTAATTGACAAAAACTCTGTTCAAGGTACTATTAATAATAATAAATCCCCATCAGGGGTTCATCAGAAGGACATTTTCCTGATGCTTTCAGCAACCCATCTGTAGATGCACTTGAGTGAGCAGCACTCACATACCCTCCAACTTGAACCCTTCCATTAGGTACATAATACTCCGCTCCTGAGCTTCCAACTGTCACTCACCAGGTTTTAATGAATTAACTGATGTTTGAAAAACATAGTTATCTTTAACAAAGGTGGTTACCGTAGTAACTGACAGTTGCAAGCTCAGGAGTAGAACATATTGTACCTAATGGAATGGGTCATGTTGGAGGGTCTGCACTCATGTTGTGGGCATTTTCTATGCACTGTGTATTTAAAACGTCTGCATTTAGTTACTGTGCATGTACCCTCAACAGACTATCAGCACGAATAGTCATTATATAGACTTCCAGGCTGAAAGTCTTTCCAGCAGTGGGGCGGGACAGCTTACATACTGCTAGTTCGCAAGTTGATTGGGGGAGGTGTGGTAAGTGTACAGAAAGGAGTAAGCTCATTTTAGGCTTGAAAAACTTAAGGCAGGGATGACCTTTTGGAATTACCTTGAGTGCGAGATGAGAGGCCTCCCCTCACCAGCATAGGAGTTTGGATGCAGCAGGGATCCGGCGTCAGCTCTCCACTGCCGCTATGCTTAAAGCTCCAATTGCAGCAGTAGCAGAGGTCAAAATTCAGTTAATTATTCCTAAACAGTCCTAGGCTGGGTGTACATTGCAGCTGCTTGGACAACACCAGCATCTATCTGGGAAACTGGGTTCCTAGGCAAAATTCCTGGAAGAAGTTACTTACTATATTGAAATAATAAATGAGTGTCATTCAGTCTGTGAAGTATTGTTAGGTTTATGGTCTGTGTAACCATTTATGTGGTTGCTTTACAATTTTCCCTTTTTTTAAGGTGCTGATATTATCAAGAATGATGGGATCTATTCAAGATTCTTTACTGACTTCAATGGAAATGGCAGATATAACCTGAAAGTGCGCGTTGAAAATCAAGACAATGGAAAAACTGCCATACCAAATAGTCGGGCACTGTATATGCCTGGTTATGTTGTGAATGGTAATAATATTTTACAATAATTGAGTAAACAATAATATTTCATTACAGAAATAACATTTACTTTTTAATATATATAAAGTTATATGCATTATAAAGTAATATACATTAATTAACATTATGCCATCTTATATGAAAAATGAAATGCAGAAACATTAGTTACACACATTGGCAAATACTCTCAAGGCTTTTCTGCTGTGGTGGTCCTAACTCCAGACAGTGAGAGTCCCTATATTGGGTCATATATCATGTGTTTTTAAATTAAAACCTAACATATCTGAGGCCCCAATAGCTTCCAAGTTATGCTTCCAAGCAAAGTTACACAAATTGACGTGGTTGATCAAAACTAATTTAAGGTTAATATAGACAGGAACATGAAAGGTATAGTATTAATCTGAACAGAAATTAAAGAGAGAAAATGCCCCAGCGACACTTGTCATGAAGTATAGTTAGTTAATGGATAATGGCAGTGCAGTCACTAGTGAAATCTCTTTCCTAAAAACTAACACTTGACACTTTTTTAATAGGTACTATAATTAGCAACCCACCAAGACCAAAACCTTCCTCTGAGAATCCGAATTTGGGAAACTTCAGCCGTACATCTTCAGGAGGTGCTTTTGTAATTTCAAATATCCCAGACACATTGCCAGATCTCTATAATCCTAGTAAAATCACTGACTTAAAAGCAGTCATTGAAGGACAACAAATTATATTGTTCTGGACAGCTACTGGCGATGACCTGGACAAAGGAAATGGTATGTGCTTCATGTTACTATTAGCCAAAGTAATGTCTTACTCTGCATAGTTTACTGTATTACTGGTCACTTATATTTGAATAACGTTGCCATCTTTGCAAATACAATACATTTTTTTATACAGCACACCATAGTAAGTGCTTTGTGTATCTGTGACTGGCATTCCAAGCGTTTTATTGTTGGGCAAGTATAGTGAAGGTGTAAAAACATACAGCTGGCAGGAGGTATGTCGCTTGCAATTTATTAAACATTGGAGTCGCGCTCATCTAAAAAAAAGAAACCATGGATAGACTTTATTGGCATACTGCTTCAAAGAGCCATGCCTAAAAGAAGATACTAGTTTTTTCTGACAACCAAGGCTCTCAGGCTCTTGGAGTGCACCAGGATTAAAATACTGTTCAATATCATTTGAACAGTATGTGGGGAGGAGGGGGTCTTAGGCTTAGCATATAGAGAAGGGAGGGTTAGGGTCAGGCTAGGGAGAAGGACGTATTAGGGTCAGGCTGTGTGGAAGGGAGGGTTAGGGTGAGGCTGCGTGGAAGGGAGGGTTAGGGTAATGGAAGGGGAGGTTTAGGGTTAGAATTAGGTGAAAGGTTGGGGTTAGTTTTTCCACTTATCTATCGGAAGCACCATGCTCGGTGCTCCGGGGATTGATAGCTATGCCTTATCGAAATAGGGCTGTTCCATAAGCACTGAATGGAATACAAAACAAAGGTATTCTCAGATAATGGAGGTTCACTAGCAAAGAGTGGTAGCTGAAGAGATCAGGACACATATAGCAGATCACCAGCACAGTATATTAAAACCTGTTTTGAAAGGAAAATGACTAGATCTTTCTGCAGAATTAAACATAATACATGATTGTAATTCTTAGCTTGTGGTAGCCATGTTAGTCATCAATAACAGTCCAATATCAGATGTTGTGGTAACAAAATAACATCTTATAATCGTGTCAAACCTGATTAGATTATGGGCCGTATGCAGACAACCGGAGGTATAACATATACGTCCGGAGTTTAGCGATTTTTACTACCTCGCATGTGGTCTTAAAGACCGCATATACGCAATCTACGTAAAGGAAAAGATATGTGGTTATGTCAAAATTTTACGCATGCGAGGTAGTAAAAATCGCTTAACACCGGACGTATATGTTATACATCCGGGAGTCTGCATACGGCCTTATATGATTTGTTAAATATTTGTATTGGACATTGACCTGTCAATACCGTAATCCTCTAACCACACTGACAAGCCCAAAGTGAACCAATGTGGTGAATTGTTTATTGTTTGAAATAAAATGAAAGTGGATTTTAATGGCAAGATGGTTCGGTGAATTATATGACAAAATATATTTTTATTTTGCAGCTTCCAGTTATGATTTACGAATGAGCCTCAATAGTCAGGAATTATTAGACAACTTTCAAAATGGCACCGCAATCAATGTCTCCAGTCTTATACCACAGCCAGCTGGATCCAGCGAACAATTCAGCTTTACTCCTGTGAATATTACTATTAAAAATGGGACAGTCCTTTATTTTACTTTGGTTGCTATAGACAAGAGCAATCTGAAGTCAGAGCCATCTAATTTGGCAAGGGCGGCGCTCTTCCTACAACCACCACCACGTCCTACAATGCGTCCTACACTAAAACCAGGCAATTCAGGAAACCTCATTTCTGGAACAATCAGCACACTGATTTGGACTTTTGTGGCAATATTTGCTGCTTATTACATTTGATTCCCAGTTGGAAAATTAAGGTTTTGGTAAACAAGAAAATTCTAGTTAAGATCTATTGATTGGCGATCTGTGGATATAAAAGGACAAATATATACTTTTTTATACAGATCTCTTACTGATTGACAAAGTCAGCCGGTATTATATGTGATAACAATTTGAAAACGTGCTTGTGAGAGGATTATATGCACTATATCTGGAAGGGATTTCAAAAACTCTATGAAAATGGATTCATCTCACAAAACTTGGTAGAGGTAATAAAAATGTGACTAAAAGTAAGAGCTAAGTTATTGTCTTGGAGCAGGACTTGCTGGAAATATGGAGAGGGTTGACACTGATGCTAAAGTACACAAGTATGATCATGAAAAGTAACTAACTTTACTGCTCCTCGTCATATTAAACATTATGATCATTTACTATAGATTATAGTACAAATATGTGAAATGAATTGTGAATTAAGCAGCCACTGATTACAGACAGATATCTAGTCACATCAGTTATATCATACTGGGACCGTGTTCACACTTCAGAGTGAGTTAGGTACGGACAGAACCGCACCTAACTCACTCGTCCAGGCCTTGACACGCCCCCCCGCTTTTAGGTACTTAAGAGTGCCATAGGACTTACAGAGATAAGAAGGAGACTACACGCGGAGAATGCCTCTCACCGTCTCCCCCCACGCCCTCCCCGGCTAATCTAAATCCCTCCCCCCTCCCACTTCTAACTAAATAATCCCCGAGGCGGCATTAGCACGCCTCTTTCTTACTAACCTTGGGCTGGATCCACAACAACGTACATCTCGCAACATACGTCCGCCAGGTGCCGATAATAGCTACTACGCATGCGTAGTAACTAATTTGCGTAATCTACATATCGTTGGTTTACGTAGATTGCGTATATGCAGTCTTTAAGAACGCATATACGTAATCTACGTACATTGTTGTGAATCCGGCCCCTTGTATCTAAAGACCACACGGAGGCAATCTACGTACCTAACTGGCACATATATTGCGTAAATGACCTATTGCACATGCGTAGTAGGTCATTTTGTAAAAGAACGTACTTAAGAAACAGTTGCTTTTTAATATGAATACGGTCCCCGGTGCTTAGAGTTATGTGTTGCAATGCTCTGTGCACCACATTTCAATAGACACCACAATATTTTTTATGGAAAGCATTCTGTGGGCACAGATAAAACATATGTGGGGTTAAACTTTAATTACTTTAGGCCACATCCAGACTTACGATGCCACTGTGCTGTGCTCAGAGCTTTTAGCACAGTGGGAATCTGATGCTGGATCCCAATGGATCCAGTCTACTGTTTGGATGGTGCCACTGCCCTTGCTCATACTGACAAATGATCCGAGGACCCTCCCCTAAAAACCTCTGTGCTATCTACACTTAAAATGGGGACGGCACGGAAATCTGGATATTATGGAGGGCACTTAGCACACACTCACTGTTGTACTAGCTACTTACTTACCTCATCCGACATAACTGTAAATATCTCAGGTTGTTCGAAACATAGCATAATAACTTAATCCTTCATTTATTGAAACATCTATTTCCCTAC
>WWET01000574.1:394854-405915 GCA_011038615.1 Limnodynastes dumerilii | reverse complement strand
GGAAAGATAAGGGAATCTCTCTTTGTTTTAAGGGAATTATGAAAGACATTAATTAAAGATTTCAAGGGATAACCTCAATTTAGAAGTCTCAATTTTAATTCATACACCCTCACTCTAAATTGGTCAGTACTGGTATAATTCCTACGTAATCTAAGATATTCCCCCTGTGGAATGTTTTTTATCACATTATGGTGGTGGGCACTGGAGTTATGTAGGATTGTATTGGTGGCAGTTGACTTACGGTATAAATCGGAACAAAGATGTTGGGACTCATCCAAAAAAAAGTGACTGCATATTTGATCATACAGAGCAATTGTAATCTGTTCAAGATAAATAACAATTTGTTTGTCGCATATTCTCTTCTCGGAGCTCCTCTCCATTTCAGTGTTTTATCTGTTTCTTATATGTCAGTTTTTAAACTTTCTTCTTTTCTCTGTTCATACTCAGGTGTGGCTTAATTAAGTCTCAGCGGTTATATCCTCTGCTTGTCTCACGTCTTGATTGGATAGCGTCCAATAAAAGTCCACACCTTTGAACCAGATACTTACCTTGAAAAAGTCTTTCAGAGGCGAAACACGTGTAGGTCTGTTTGGGTCCTGTCCGTTGTGCACCGGAGTTCCCGTTCTGTGTATCTACACGCCGCATTCCTATCCAGCTTGTAACGTATTGTCTATGGGGGTTTTCTTTGTAACTAGTTTAGCTAGGAAGGTCCAGGATACTGCCCAGAAGGGTGAAGTGTGGCCATGAAGCTGATAGGTTTTTTTCTCTAGGAAAAGATTTTGTTACCATCACTCAGCCTAGTTAGCTTAACGCTCTTTGATTGATTTGATGTGTCTCTATGTGTGAGTTTCTTGTGCTCTATATTGTGGAATGTGTTTCACGGTGTACGTTTTTTTTTGTTATTTTTCGCCTAAATTTTCAGATACATTGTTATTAATTAGAAATTATTAAAAGTTATGAGCTTTTAACCTTTGAAGCAGTTTTTTGACTCTGTAATTTATGATAGGCGTTGCGCCGCAAACAACCTAGACAAAACATATATTATATTGTTCTTTATTAATAGATTATTGTTTGCCTTCTTTTTTCTTCGTTTTTCTCTTCTAGGAAATAAACTTTTTGGTGGACACCTGGATGATGAGAGCATTTATGAACTTAGTAGTGGAGGGTTCAATGAGACCTTGAATATTTTGTCCAGTTACAATATTATGACTGTGACACACTGAGGCACAGGTTCTATTATGAGTCTAAGACAGAACCATAAAGAAGCTTGGAATGCATCAAGGATGTTTATTAACAAAGAATTTAAACACATAATGCGGCAACAAGGGTACAGATATCCAGAGTTCCTTGGAAATGACAGATAAGGCTGGAACTGTGACAATGGATAACGGATAAACTGAAGTACATAAATAACACAGGAGCAAAGGTAAAACAAAGTCCACGGGGATATGAGAGTAATAACAGAAATACCAGAGTTCCTGGGTAATGCAGGGGTGAAGCAGAGGTACTGGAGTCCCTGGGGAACGCAGCACTGAATATGTGGATACCGGAGTAGAGGCCTAGAGAATGGGTCCAGAAAAGACAACTGAAGTCCAAATCATCAAAATCTGGAGACAAAGGGGTAGATATTAAGTAATGGGCAACAGGGGAATTATGTACAGGTCATAAATAATTTCCCTGTTTTGAAGGTTGTGCGCATGCGCCATATGGGCTGGCATACATAACATACGCTACGTATTCCGGCTCTTACAAAGGGTGTTTCCCCCCCATTACACATGTTGTATCTCCACCGTAAAGAGCAGTTTCCCATTCAGCTTCTTTGGAAATAGGTTTATGTATTTAACCTATCTTGGTTTTTCCTCTACTTGTATGAAGTTTTATTTCCTACTGTTACTGGCGAGGGAACAATTTACTTTTATTATTCTTTACCTTACAGAGATGTCATTTTACCGTAAATCTGAGAATGTTTAGGAATCAATCCACACTGATTATGAAAAAAGATAAGTACTGTGGCGGGTTCTGGGCGATACATCTACTATGAAGCCTGGAGTAGAGGGGGGCTTGTGGCTGCTGCCCAGCTCAGGGAAGGGGCCGGAAAATGCCCTCCTGCCAAACAGTCCTGCAAGCTTGTGCCTATGACTAGAAATGATATGTTAATTATTAAAAGAAACAAAAGAAACCCTTCATTAAAATATTATTATAATTATCCATTGCTTATAGGAGCTAAATGTACTGCTTTTCATTCTCTCATGGCCTAAGCTCTGAATATTCATTAGATTTAAGTTCACGGTCATTTATATATTATTTCACAAAGGTCACCTTCCTCTAGTTTTTCCGGGTGCAACTTGCTAGTTTATCTTTTCTAGACCATTAAATTTCAGTTCTGTCTCTCGATTTGGCATTTTATTACTGGGTGTGTTTGGCCCTTGGATTGTTGTTGTTCCTGATCTGTATGGTGATTCTGCTACCTCACTGACCATTCTGTATTTGACTCTGCCTGTATGACTTCTCTTCAGTCCTGCCATTACCACACTTAAGGATGACGCCTGCGACCACGTCCTGCTCAAAGGCAGCAAATTTTATCCCCACTATCAGGGGCTGTTGTGAAATTCAAAGGTGACATATTCGGTGCTAATCTGGGCTGGTAGTGTTTACATTACATTCTTCATGGGCTGTTGAAGGACTAAAGTGTAGATGAAGGCTTTCTATAGATTCTGAAGTTTTGGAGAAAATCACTGATAAAGTATTACCAAATATTCACAATAAGGATGACGCCTGCGACCACGACCTGCTCAAAGGCAGCAAATTTTATCCCCACTATCAGGGGCTATTGTGAAATTCAAAGGTGACATATTCGGTGCTAATCTGGGCTGGTAGTGTTTACATTACATTCTTCATGGTATGTTGAAGGACTAAAGTGTAGATGAAGGCTTTCTATAGATTCTGAAGTCTTGGAGAAAATCACTGATAAAGTACAGGAAGACTGATGCATTGCATAAACCAAAGGGTATTACCAAATATTCACAATGCCCCAAGTGAGTACTAAGCACGGTCTATCCTTATTCATCTGCCCGGATCCTTACAAGATTGTATGCTCCCAGCAGGTCAATTTTAGTATAGACTACGATCCCCTGGAACTGGTTATACAAGTTTATAATCAAGAGCAATTAATTGGAGTTATGGCTTCTTAAGTGCAGTTCTCTAAGTAATGATCTACTATCTACCACTTAGGTATGTAGATTACTACATTGATCTTTAAAGACCGCACGTAGCAGGTTAGGTAGAAGGAGGCACGCCAGGGCAGCCTCGGGGAAGATTTAGGAAGAAATGGGTGGGTGGAGGGATCTAGTATAGCCGGGAAGGGTAGGGGAGCCATTCTTCATGTGTTACTTAAGGAAGCCCTGTGGCATTCTTAAGTGTGGGGCAGAACGGATGAGTTAGGTGCGGATATGACCACACCTAACTCACTCTAACCTGTGAAAATGGTCCATAATCTGGTTTAATCCCC
This sequence comes from Limnodynastes dumerilii, assembly GCA_011038615.1. Classification (NCBI taxonomy): domain Eukaryota; kingdom Metazoa; phylum Chordata; class Amphibia; order Anura; family Limnodynastidae; genus Limnodynastes; species Limnodynastes dumerilii. The sequence continues at coordinate 402,407 of WWET01000574.1, read as the reverse complement.
AGTAGTTGATCCATAGCGTAAGGGATCCATCTTTCTTTTCCAAAAAAAGAACCTGACTGCTACTGCTGGGGATTTTGATGGGTGAGTGAATCCCTTCTGGAAAGTCTCTTCGATGTATTCCTTCGCTGCCTGGAATCTAGATGAGAAAGGGAGAACAGTCTGCATTTAAAGAATTTGGCATAAGGAACCATCTCAATGGCACAATCGTACAGTCTTTATTGTGGAAGATGGAGGGCTTTGAGAAGACATTAGTAAAATCAGCATACTGAGGAAGAAAACCCCAGGATCCTGGGTAAGTACATGGATAGGTAAGAACATACAAGAGGAAAAGCAGCTTGCACCTCCTCATATGATGGTCCCTTTGATCCAGTCAATTATGTTATTGTTCTTGTGTAAGCATGTGTGTCCTTGGATGATTCTGGACATTGAAGAGGATATCAAGGAAATTCTTCTGACTGACTTACTGGCAATCAATTTATGTTAGTACATATGTAGGTTAGTCCTCCTGTCAATAATTTCCCATCTAGACCATTGATGCAGTGATAAGAGGATCTACAACTTGGGTGGAGATTCCCAGGGTACCAGCTAGGGAGATGTCCAGGAAATTTCCTGCAGCTTTAATGTCCATGAACACTGTGGCATAATGATTCATAGCCCCAACCGACAGACTGGAATCACAAGAAAGTTCTGTGAAGAGATGAGCGAAAACCAAGTCAGAACTCGGTACCATACAACGGGGTTAAATGTTTCCCTCTGCTTGGGCTTTTTGGGCAGTATACATGCTGAGAGTCTGGGCAACACAGTACACACATGGTATACAGTGTAGCCTCTCTTGAAGAAAGAGATCATTTCATCTTCTGCCAGCACCTTTTGGGTGGTGAGAACAGAGGTGGAACTAGAAGAGGAATTACTCTCTTTGAGCCACTGGTCAATGTTAATGGCCTCCTTAAGGACATAATTGACAGATTCTGCTAGCCCCACCCAGAATTGGCTACAGAGAACAGGGTCATTTCAACTGCAATCAATGGGTCATCTGCGGATTTATCTTTAACATCAGAGGTGATATCAACCACTGGGTTGGTAGAGACTGGAATTGGAGAAGAGCGAATGGCAGCTATAGCCTCTTCTAGGAAACAAACTTTTTGGTGGACACCTGGATGATGAGAGCATTTATGAACTTAGTAGTGGAGGGTTCCATGAGGCCTTGAACATTCTGGCCACTTACAATATTACGACTGTAACACCCTGAGGCACACAGTCTTTTATGAGTCTAAGACAGAACCATAAAGAAGCTTGGAATGCATAAATTATGTTTATTAAAAAAGGATTTAAACACATAATGCGGCAACAAGGATATAGATATCCAGAGTTCCTTGGAAATGACAGATAAGGCTGGAACCGTGACAATGGATAACGGATAAACTAAAGTACATAAATAACACAGGAGCAAAGGTAAAACAAAGTCCACGGGGATATAAGAGTAACAACAGAAATACCAGAGTTCCTGGGTAATTCAGGGGTGAAGCAGAGTTGCTGGAGTCCCTAGGGAATGCAGCACTGAATATGTCGATACTGGAATAGATACCTAGAGAATGAGATACAACTGAAGTCCAAATCATCAAAATCTGGAGACAAAGGGGTAGATCCTAGGTAATGGGCAACAGGGGAATTACGTACAGGTCATACATAATTCCCCTGTTTTGAAGGTTGTGCACATGCGCATAGCCTTCTTACGATGCCGCAACAGCTGGCGTACGTAACGTATGGCTCTGACGAAAAGGGGGCTTTCCCCCCGATTACATATGTCATATCTCCGCCGTAAAGAGCAGTTTCCCTTTCAGCTTCTTTGGAAATAGGTTAATGAAATTAACCTATCTTGTTTTTCCCTCTACTTGTATGAAGTTTTATTTCCTACCGTTACTGGCGAGGGAACAATTTACTTTTATTACTCTTTATCTTACAGAGATGTCATTTTACCGTAAATCTAAGAATATTTAGGAATTAATCCACACTGATTATGAAAAAAGATTAGTACTGTGGCTGGTTCTGAGGATGCATCTACTATAAAGCCTGGAGTAGAGGAGGGGCTTGTGGCTGCTGGCCAGCTCAGGGAAGGGGCTAGAAAATGCCCTCCTGCCAAACAATCCTGCAAGCTTGTGCCCACGACTACAAATGATATGTTAATTAATGAAAGAAACAAAAGAAACCCTTCAATAAAATATTATTATAGAAACATATAAAGTGACGGCAGATAAGAGCCACATTGCCCATCCAGTCTGCCCAGTTGTTTATTTAAAACTATACTGACCCTAGTCCCTATTTACCCTTAATTTAGTTTGAGATTTAGGATATCCTTATATTTATCCCAAGCATGTTTACACTGTTCTACTGTGTTAGCCTCAACTACATCAGATGGGAGGCTATTCCACTTATCTACCACCCTTTTAGTGAAGTAATTTTTCCGCACATTTCCTCTGAATCTACCATCCTCCAGTTTATATTCATGCCCTCATGTTCTATTATATCTCTTACTTTGAAAAATGCCACCCTCCCCTAGCCGGTCACAACCCTTGATATATTTGAAAGCTGCTATCATGTCAGCCCTCTCCCTTCTCTGCTCCAAGCTATACATGTTTGGTTTAGTTCCTCTAGCCTTTCTTGGTATGATCTGTGACACATGCCATGGACCATTTTAGATGCTCTTCTCTGCAGTCTCTAATATATTTATGTCTTTCTGGAGATATGTCCTCCTGAACTGAACACAGTATTCTAGGTGAGGTTGTACCAAAGATCTTTAAAGGTGCATCACTACTTCTCTCTTTCTGCTACCAATTCCTCTCCCTATGCAATCAAGCATCTGACTTCCCTTTTTCATTGCTTTGTTACATTGCTTGGCTACCTTTAAGTCACATGAAAGAATGACTCCTAGATCCCTTTCCACCTCAGTAGTTTCTAATGTAGTGCCATTAATGATATATTGAGCTTTGGGGTTTTTGTGCCCCTAGTGCATGATTTTGCATTTTTTGGTTTTAAACTGCAGTTGCCACACTCTTGATTATTCCTCCAGTCTACCTAGATCATCCCTCATTTTGTGTACCCCTCCTGGCTTGTCTACCCTCTTACATATATCTTTGTGTCTTATGCTCTTGTGCCCATTGTAGGTGCTTTTACAGTGGACAGGGGTCAGAATGGGCACTGTGATTGATATGCAGCTACAGAGCCACATGCGCAGCAAGCTGCAATGCATTGTGTATTCTGACACCTTTCTGTCATAGCCAGCAGTAACATTTTCAGTAGTGTGTGATACAGTAACTCTTCTGTGGGATATGACTAGATTAGTTAGCCTTTGCTCTCATGCTCAACAATGATCCTTGGGCACCAAAAGGCCTGTTGTCTGTTCACCAGTTCACTTTTTTTCTAATCAAGTACTTTTTATAAAAAATAGTTTCAGACATAATCAATAAACCTAAATATATAAACAATAACTATCTTCATCTGGTACACAGTAAAGATTACAAGAAATCACAAAACCACGAGTGCTGCATTGCTTATCAGGCATCTTTATGCATCTTATATAAGGATTTAAGATACTGTACAATTTGTTCCTTTAACAGTGTTTCCATCAATTTCCCTACTACTGATGTTAGACTCACTGGTCGGTGGTTAGATGCTTCTTTCCTACTTCCACTTTTATGCAGAGGGACGACATTTGCTATTTTCCAGTCCTCTGGAATCAACCCAGTTATTAGTGACTGATTGAATAATTCAGTTAAAGGTTTTGCCAGCTCTTTTAGTATCCTCAGATGTATCCCATCTGGTCCCGTTGATTTCTCCACTTTCAGCTTTGAAAGTTCTTTTAATACCTGCTCCTCAGTGAAAAGTAGTAGTAATTTCCCCCATCATATTAATAGCCTTCCCATTTAAAAGTGAACCCTTCCCCTCTCTTTCTTTTGTGAATATTGAACAGAAATACTTGTTAAGACGATCTGCCATAGCCCTTTCACCCACAACAATAATCCCACTTTCTGTTTTGAGCCTTACTATGCCCTTCTTATATTTTTGCCTATTATTTATATACCTAAAAAAGCTTTTTGTCCCCTTTTTGTATCAGGTGGGCCAGTTTTTCCTCAGTTTGTACCTTTTCTGATAACTTTTTTAGCCTCCTTCTGCTTTGCAAAATACTTCTCCTTGTCATCATTATTCTGAGTTTGCTGATAATTCCGAAAGGTCATCTTTTTTGCTTTCACTATAGTTGCCTCCTCTTTTGTAAACCACATTGGCTTTCTTTTTCTGCGTTTTTTCCTAACTTTCCTTATACAAAGGTCTGTTGCTGTTAATAATGCTTTTTTTTTTTAATTTCCCCTCTGCTCCTGTACTCCTTTCATGTGCCTCCACTCTGCCATGTGCCTCACTTACACATTTCTCCATTTCTACAAAATCTGCCTTCCTAAAATCGAGCACCCTTGTCTTTGTGTGGCATGTGTCTCTCTAAGTCATTATACTAAACCATACTGCTTGATGATCACTGGATCCTAGGTTCTCACACACACTTACTTCTGAGATTTTGTCACCATTCGTAAGTTTCAAATCTAAGATGACCTCTTTGCGAGTGGGCTCAATCACCAGTTGCTTAAGGGACACTCCCTGTAATGAATTTAAAATGTCCCTACTGCTAGTGGAGCTTGCTGAAGACCAGTTTACATTAGGTAGATTAAAATCTCCTATGATTATTACCTCCCCTTTTAATGCCATTTTAGCAGTGTCTTGCAATAGGACATTGTCCATTTCCTCCTCTTGCCCTATTGGCCTATATATCACTCCAGTACGAAGAATAACCCCCTGGGTTTCTATGGTTACCCAAAGCACCTCAGTTTTTTTCTCCAATACTCCCTATTAAAGTTGAATGTAACCCTTCCTTAACATACATTAATACACCTCCTACAATTTTTCCTACTATTTATCCTTTCTAATTAAATTATAACCCGGTATAGCTAGGTCCCAGTCTTGATTTTCATTACACCATGATTCTGTGATTCCCACAATATTACCCATAATAGTAATACCCATAGTGCAATCCTTTTCGTTTAATTGTATTATTATAATTATCCATTGTTTATAGGAGCTTAATGTACTGCTTTTCATTCTCTCATGGCCTAAGCTCTGAATATTCATTAGATTTAAGTTCACAATCATTTATATATTATTTCACAAAGGTCCTCTACCTCTAGTTTTTCCTTGTGCAACTTTCTAGTTTATCTCTTCTCTACCATTAGGTTTCAGTTCTGTCTCTCGATTTGGCATTTTATTCCTGGGTGTGTTTGACCCTTGGATTGTTGTTGTTCCTGATCTGTATGGTGATTCTGCTACCTCACTGACCATCCTGTATTTGATTCTGCCTGTATGACTTCTCTTCAGTCCTGCCATTACCACACCTAGGGCTGACGCCTGGTATCACGACCTGGTCAACGGCAGAAAATGTTATCCCCACTATCAGGGGCTATTGTAAAATCCTAAGGTGACTTCAATTCTGTACCAGGGTATTCAGCTGTGCTAATCGGGACTGTTAGTGTTTACATTACTTTCTTCATTGGATGTTGAAGGACTAAACTGTAGATGGCGGCTTTCTCTAGATTCTGAAGTTTTGGAGAAAATCACTGATAAAGTACAAGAAGACTGATGCATTGCATAAACCAAAGGGTATTACCAAATATTCACAATGCCCCAAGTGAGTACTAAGCATGGTCTTTCCTTATTTATCTGCCTGGATCCTTACAAGGTTGTATGATCACAGCAGGTTAATTTTAGTATAGATTATGATCCCTGGAAATAGTTATACAAGTTTGTTATTAAGAGCAATGGATAGGAGTTATGGCTCCAGTTCCAGCTTCTTAAGTGCAGTCCTTTAAGAAATTATCTACTATGAATGCATAGTAGGTCATTTACACAATCTACGCACCACTTAGGTTAGGTAGAAAGATGTGTGCCAAGGCAGCCTCGGGGAGGATTTAGGAAGAAGTGGGTGGGCAGAGGGATGTAGACTAGCCAGGGAGGGTGGGGGAGCCATTCTCCATGTGTATTTTTCTTCTTAAGAAGAAAAATACACATGGTTACTTAAGGAATCCTTATGGCATTCTTAAGAATGGGGCAGCACAGATGAGTTAGGTGCGGATATGGCCACACCTAACTCACTCTAACCTGTGAACATGGTCCATAATCTGGTTTAATCCCCAGTAGTTAATGCATGGCCTAAGGGACCCATCTTACTTTTCCAAAAAAAAGAACCCTACTCCTACTGGGGATTTTGATGGGTGAGTGAATCCCTTCTGGAAATTCTCTTCAATGTCTTCCTTCACTGCCTGGGATCTAGATGAGAAAGGGAGAACAGTCTGCATTTAAGGAATTTGGCATAAGGAACCAACTCAATGGCACAATGGTACAGTCTGTATTGTGGAAGATACTGAGGAAGAAGACCCCAGGATCCTTAGTAAGTACATGGATAGGTAAGAACATACAAAAGGAAGAGCAGTTGTACCTCCTCATATGATGGTTCCTTTGATCCAGTCAGTTAGGGTATTGTGCTTGTGTAAGCATGTGTGTCCTTGGATGATTCTGGCCATTAAAGAGGATATCAAGGAACTTCTTCTGAGTGACTTACTAACAATCAATTTGTGTTAGTATATATCTGGGTTAGTCCTCCTCTCCTGCTTTAATGTCCGTGAACACTGTGGCATAATGATTCAGAGCCCCAACCGAGAGACTGGAATCACAAGAAAGTTCTGTGAAGAAATGAGTGAAAACCAAGTTAGAACTCGGAACTTGGGCTTTTTTGGGCAGTACAAATGCTAAGAGCCTGGGCAACACAATATACACATGGTATACAGTGTAGCCTCTCTTGAAAAAAGAAATAATCTCATCTTCTGGGAGCACCTTTAGGGTGGTGAGAACAGAGGTTACTCTCTTTGAGGCACTGGTCAATTGATATGGATAAACTGAAGTACATAAATAACACAGGAGCAAAGGTAAAATTCCACGGGGATATAAGAGTAACAACAGAAATACCAAAGTTCCTGGGTAATGCAGGGATGAAGCAGAGGTACTGGAGTCTCTGGGGAATTCAGCACTGAATATGTGGATACTGGAATAGATACCTAGAGAATGAGTCTAACCTGCCTGAATTGCATAGCCTAGATTTCTAAGCATTGGTTTTCAAAGCATATCGGAGTTGTAACTGGAGTTTGAACTGGATTTGGCCAGGATTTGGGCCCATTTAAAAGTAGTTGTGTGATTTGTTGGTAAAGCAAAGTTTGCTGATTTTATCAAAAAAAAAAACGCTAGGATGTCTGCTCTTGTGCATTGCAGTGGGTGTGATGCTTTTGTTTTGCGGGAGACAATTTGGAAACTCAGGTGTTGTCCAATCTGTCAGAGGATGTCTTTTTTTGCTTGATGAGATAGCTAGGATGCAAGGTGAGATAGGCAGGTTGTCTGCATCTTTGATGCCACCATTGCCTCAGAGAGTTGCCAGGAAACGTACTGGGTGGACTATGGTGAGGAAT
>WWET01000574.1:371246-383221 GCA_011038615.1 Limnodynastes dumerilii | reverse complement strand
ATATATATATATATTACTACAACTATGCACAATAGTTCTGTAACAGCATAGAATTGCAATTGTGTTAATAAGAGAAGGTTTTCTTAAAAAAAAACTTTATAGCGATTTTATGTGGCATCTTCACTGCATTGAGCAGAGAGCAAGGCTTCATTTAACATGAAAGCTCTGATTTCTAAATTGCACTCTGAATATATACTCTTCTTTGGAATTATTTGTATCCCCAGATCTTTCTTTCACATAAAACATTTCTCAGTTTCAGTCTTTTCATTTGAAAAGACTATAAATACAATAAGTATGGTGTGGCCTTGTAATCTACAAGATCTGTTGACCGAAGCATCATTTACCTCTGTGTAATTCTTGCCACACAATTTCACAATATGTATTGGTTATGACAGGTTCATTGGCTAAAACAATTCAGTCATTTGGTTTCCTAGCTACTTTGCAGGTTGATCTTCTTCCACTAGATTGGTCAACCACTGAATACGGTCTTTGTAACTTACATAAAAAATATTGCAATTATTGTTTTGAACAAATCGTAAAAGTATCACAGTTTTGTTTATTTATTCATTTAGATTTATTTTCTACGGTAATATTGAGAAAAATATTGACTTGAGTGGCAGTTTCTCAAGTAAACTCTTTTGCCCTGATTTTTAGTATCTATTGATTCTCACATTGAAATTTATGGTGCATTACACAATGCTCCCTGCTGAGTTTCTCATCAGATCTTGACTGCCAGGTCACTAGGAAACAAGCCTTGAATAGTGGATAACCCTGTGGCTATCACTAACTAAGGAATAGTAAACATAGACAATCTACTCTTCAAAGTGATTTGCTCTAGCAGAAGAAAAATTATCAGCGGACAACAATTTGTAAAAAAGGCAATATTTTTTTAAATAATTTCCTGACTTTGCCATAAAGGCAGTGAATCAGAAATAGGTTGTTTTATGTCTAAATGTCAAACAGCAACTATATATGATAGTCACCATCATTTTTATGTATATGATATGGGCTTTAAAATGTCTACAGTCATTTTAATCCCAACATTGAAAGTGTAAACAACAGCCAAAATAAAAGTACAAATAAAAACAGCAACAAAAAAATTTTTTAAACCAGGTTAATAGGCACATAAAAATGATATTAAAGAGAGAATTTTTCTAAAATGATTATACACAGGTCACCATAATGAACTTAATCGCTGAGCATTAGTGCTTGAATTTATTAGAATGTTAAACACAAGCAGTTAAATGTAACTGTGACCAATTAAAAAAAAAGAGTTGTTTAAGAAAAAAAAATCAAACCTTTATATTCTAAATTCTGTGCCTAACCACCATTACAGGAACCTTTAGGGCAATGATCTATCAAGTTGTGACTGTTTAAAACAGTTGTGCTGGCTTCAGTATCTTTCACTCCCAGACTTACTGCACTTTTAACAAAGAAACCAAGAAACAATAATTTTCAATTAAGAAACCTAGAGGAGACTTGAAGACTTGATTTATGGTGCATGACTAATTATTGAATAGCTGGCCTAATGAAAATGAAGCTGCTGGTTACAAGAAAGATTTAACTTTATTTTCTCACAGAAAACTTGATAGAAGCCAAAATAATGAATTCTTGCTTTATGATTAATTGGTATATAGTGCTAAAACTAATTAAGATTCTGTTCATACAATAATCCAATATATTTGTGTACGTTAATACTCCGTAAGAATATTTTTTTCAAGATTTCTGCAGATTTCTTATATTAGTTATTATTATGTTGATGTATTTAGATAAAATTTTCTTTAAATTAATACTTAAAAAAAAAAAAATTACACTGATTTGTAGCAGTTATAGGTAAGTGCAGTCATTATTTAATGTACAGTCAAAGGCAGAAATATTGGTTTACACCTTGCCTCAGTTAGCACATCTGTCCTGTCTTCTCTGCCTGGGATGAAGTGCAGATCCTATTTAAAAAGCTCTGAAAACAGAATGCCTTCAGAGCTTTAGGTAAAATACTAAGCCCTATCTCCATCGTCAACTGATATGCACCAACACTCTCTTTTTGTTACCTGCAAAATATCCTAAACAGTGAACAACTCAGAATCAGCTCCAATGTCTATAAACATTCATAAATACATGGATAAAATCATAAAATCCTGAAACACATTATAAAATTGCCTAGGGAGGGTAAGAATAACAAGTATACTTTGGACCAGATTCAGAGTTCTTGGGTAGCGGATGTGTAAATCCCTCACTGCTTGTATCCTATCCAAAACTGCGACTTTTGTAGCTCTGGATAAAATCGTTGCGAGTCCCCGTTGCGACGTTTCACATTGCGAAATAGGGACAGCAGAATGTTGCGATTTGCATACTCACCCGTTCATTTTCACTGCGGGACCACCGGAGTGGTGAATAACCCTCACCAGGGACTTAGGGTTAGGCTGCAGGGGGCGTGAGGGTTAGGGTCAGGCTGCGTGAGATGGTGGGTTAGGGTCAGGCTGCTAGGAAGGGAGGCTTAGGGTTAGGGTTAGGGTAGTGAGAGGGGAGGGAAAGGAGTGGGGGACTATTTTTACTTACTTATCGGAGTACCGAAATCTCGGTGCTCTGTGGATCAATTGCAATGCCTCATAAAGGCATATGCAATTGAAATCCCAGTCAGTTTGACACTGGCTGGGAGGAAACGGCCCTATCCCTCCACACCGAAGAAGCTCCTGCTTCTTAGATGTGAATCAGGTCCACAGTCTGAGTCTGGAAACCAGGGCAGAGGCAGAAGTATCTTTGGTAAATTTAAACAAACCTCTTACTAACTAAAAGTTCTATCCATTTTTGCTAAATAGAAATAGAAGTGTTCAGAAAAAAAAACAGCATTTTTAAAAAGAAGTTTATACATATATATATATAATTATTTAGATGTTAAATGAATGTTTATCTATATATAAAATACGATTTTTTTTATAACATTGTTTATTTACTAGAATATATTTATTAGTGTGTGTGCTGTTTTAAATCACAGAAAATTCTATCAGATGCATCTGTCTACATGCTGAAAGCGACCGAAAACAGAGTATTTATTAGAAGTGCAAAAATTTTAATTCCCAAAAAATGGTCACGGAATAACACATTTGGAAGACTAAAAACTGAGTCCTATGACAAGGTAAGCTGTATGCAAATAACTACAGTATATTGCACACTACAATTCACACTGAAAAGACAATTTTACAAACTAGGGAGTATTCAGTCTAGTGGGTAAGCGAAAAATGTAAGTCTACATCCACCTTTGCAGCATGGTGTGCCATGTGCCATGATACAAATTAAACACCACATCTGAAATTGACAGTATTAATCACACATAGGGCTAGATTTACTAAGCTGTTGGAAAGGAAAAGTGGAGATGTTGCCCATAGCAACCAATCAGATTCTAGCACTCACTTTCCCATTACATACTAGAAAATGTCAGTTAGAATTTGATCTGAATCCGGTCTACTGACATGATTTATCTCTGTGATTTTCTTCTCTCTCTCTCTCTCTCTCTCTCTATAAAATCATATCAAGTGATGCAATGTGCTTTAGAACTTTATTGTGGGAGCATACACACTGATACAATGTTGTAACAAACTATTGTTTATAGTGTGATTGGCACAACAATTGGGTGAATATACTGTAGTGTGTATATAACTTAAGACAGGCCTGTCTAAAGACTTTTTCTGATGGCTAACAGAAGGGGCCTCTGTATTACCTAGGATGGGCAGGTGTATTTATTTATTATATCATTTATTTATTAACAGGATTTAATATAGTGCTATCAGAATACTCAGCGCTTTACAGAGAATATTTCACATTCACATCAGTCCCTGCCCCATTGGAGCTACATACTAAGGTCCCTAACACATACACACACACAGACAGACATTAGGGTGCATTTATTCAGCAGCCAATTAACTTACCAGCATATTTTTGGCGTGTGGGAGAAAATCGGAGCACCTGGAGGAAACCCACTCAGACATGGGGAGAACATACAAACTCTACACAGATAAGGCCTAGTACAGGAATTAAACTCATGACCTTAGCATCGTGAGACACAAGTGCTACTCACTGAGCCACCATGCTGCCCCCTGTGTGTGGTGTATATGCTATACTGTCACTTCTCAATGAGATAACTAGGTAATTAGGAGTTATAAATCTCAGTTTACTTGTACTATTTTAGTGGTTTCCATACCGCCACTTCTAAGTGTCTATACCACCACTTTTATATTTCTAACTTGATCACTCATATGTACATTTAAAGTACTGCCGTAAATACACTGCAGCTCCGTCAGCTACATGAGATCCTGGGGAAGTTGCTTAAATATCTGCTGGAACTTGCCGTCTAGGAAAACTGATCTGCTTTTATTTTTCCCTTAGGCTGATGTTATTATAGCTGATCCTTTGGAGGGCAGTGATGAACCATACACTTTGCAAGATGGTGGCTGTGGGGAACCAGGAAAATTCATGCATCTTACTCCTAATTTCTTGCTAAATGAAATGAGGCAATTTGGACCAAAAGGTAAAGTAAATTATAAATATATTTTCTTTAAAACCCTGTGAATAAAATAAACATTAAAGTTACGCTCAAAACATTCTTTACTCTGTAAAATGGACTTGACCCAAACATTTGCATTAAATGCATGGTTCCAGACATCAAAATGATTACTGTGCTAACCGGTTCCCTTGCAACAACAGAACTCCAAAACCTGTCCCCTAACTTAAAAATTCCAAGCACGATCCAGACTTAATAACAACAGACAATTTACGCACGCGGCATGCGAAAATCTGGCTGTGGGAACGCATTGCACATGTGCGCAGCAGATGTTACTCATCATAACTCTGATCTTACATAACTTGTATGTATTTCCGTACAATAGGGTGTGCCATCCCTATGCAAGCCGAAAATACGCATTGTGCCTGGGAAGAAGTATTTAAATTGTACAGTAGGGGCTGTGATAGACACTTATGTCTGACAGAGCATCACGTACAACCAGATATACGCAAGGAAAAGTGAATGTAGGGTTCTGAACACATAAGTCATCTTAGTTACGTACGTGTAAGGGGGAGTTCATTATTCTTAGTAGTGCATAAGTTAGGTGCGCATGCATACGTACAACTAGGTTGCTGTTTAAATAGCAGAGTCACAGCTTCTACTGCAAGTGCTTGTGTAATTAATAAGTACCAGCTGGTGCCTAATAGCCAGGACTGAAACCAACCAGAGCTGGGAGGTTTGCCTGCATCTCCAGCTCTGATTGGCTGTTCACTGTGTTTAAATAATTAGCAGGAAGAGCTCACCCTTGCTGTTGTATGCTCTAGTATTCTCTTGTCCTGCTGTTCTATTACTCTGCGTCCTGCTGTTCTATCTCTCTTCTTTCCTGCTGTTAACACTTCCATGGGTTAACTATGCTGAGTGTTTTTGTTGTGTTTGTTATGTGTTTATTTTTATCTTATTGCTTGTCTTGCTGATATTCCGCTCACATTACAAGTCTTGCTGCTCCTCACCTTTTTTTTTTTTCTTTACAAGCTTCCTAGCTTCTAAGTATTTAACCCTTGCTGTATGCTTTCACTTGTGGTTCTCCTCATCCTGTCTGGGATCTCTGTTTACCTCCTTGTGTTTTGCTTCTGTCCTATTTCTTCTGTACTGTGCCTATCCCTGTCCTTTTCCAAGGTAACTGATCGTCCGTCTATCTGTACCCAATCCTTGTCTTGTTCCCAGAGTTCTGTTGTGTCCTGTACTGGTGTCCCTGTCCAGTTTGTCATTCTTATTCTCCTTTGTGCCCAAGCCATCTTTGTCCTGTCTGTTTTGCCTACTGTGGTTATGTCTGACTCCTAAACCCTCCTTGTTACCCAGGGAGTTGACACCATGGACTATGACCTACATGCTTATCACCACCATCAAAGGCTCTAGTGAAGACCAGGCCCCAGTTAGAAATTAGTTAAATTGGACAATGCCTAGCTGCAACTAGCTTATCAATAAGGCGGCCTCATTAGGACACTGGCCTACCGGGAAACTTCTCGCTAAGGCCTATTGCCAATCCACCTCTGAGCTGTAGGGTGCAGTAAATGTGATATGTTGCCTTTATGTAAGTGACAGGATCTCTTGGAATTATGTTATGAATACCTTTATGAACTAATTAAAACATGAAATTATATCTTCTTGAGAAGGAAATCTCTGGAGATTTACTATGGCTGTGGAAAATGCCAATGTAGGGCAAGAACAAGATATACAAAATGAGGGTTATGGGAGCTTTCATGAAATGTAAAGTGGGCCATGAAATAACCATTTATAATTTAATGTTCTCCTATTTATTTTCACAGGACGTTTGTTTGTCCACGAATGGGCTCACCTGAGATGGGGAGTGTTTGATGAATACAGCTATGATAATCCATTCTACTTCAGTAGACAAGGAAATGTGGAGGCAACCAGGTAAATCTGAGAGGCACAAAATGTTTGATGCAGCAATCAAATGTTCTTTAATTTTTGGAAAGTTGTAACTACGGTATACTTTAAAATAAAATAAAAAAGAGGTAGCTGTTCCATACCCACTTCAGTAACCTGGTCTCAATGCTGATTGTAGGGTCTTAGGGACATTACCTTCCTGGGTCCTAAGCATTGGAACAGAAGGGGCGACTGCAGAAAAGAGACTCTGCCACCTTTCCGCACTTGTGCACGGTGGCTGCTCTGTGCCAACTCCACTAATGCCACTCATCTAGAGCGGCTACTGTACTCACTGGCAATTACTCTTCAGCATGTGCCTGTTGGAGGGGGTGCAGGTTGCCTTCCCCCTCTCCATAAAGGGACCTGTCAACACTTTTGCTCCAGCGCATGTACTATGAACCCTAAGTAAGTAACTAAGGAACATTATATGACTATAGCAGCATTACATTACATTACTACATTATTTATTAAAAATATATAGGCAACTGGATATAAAAGTGGTGCTTATTTCCAGGGGCATATCTACTCCTTGAAATGCATAGTGCTATCAATAATGTCTGCAGGCTGCTGCGCAGCAGCCTTAGTATCAGTATCGGAGGCTGGAGACGCATGATGGGGATAACGGGAGCTGGAGACACATGATGGGGAATCCCGGGACCTGGAGACACATGATGGGGAATCCCGGAAGCTGGAGATACATGATGGAGACTACTGGGAACTGGAGAAACATATTCAGGAATACTAGAAGCTGGAGAAACATAAAGGGTAATATTGAGAGGCAGGAGACACATGATGGAGAATACTGGGAGGCTGGAGAGATATAATGGGAAATACTGGGAGATGGAGAGACATGATAGGGAATATTGGGAGGCTGGAGAAAAAGGAATTAGGAATACTGGACCATATTCAGACTTCTGTGCTGCGATCGGAGCGCAAATATACGCACGGACGGAGCAAGTAACCCCAGTCACTCCCCTTGCTAATCCGTATCCACGTAGACTTCCGCCTCCATAGACTAGCCCTAACTTTCCGCAGTCACGTATGTGTCCTCCGTACGTGCATATATTTGTAATCGCGCCCACTTCCCTTATTTAAATGCCCCCCCGACCATTTCTATGTAAATCCCTCCGTGTGTATTTTTCCGTGGGAGTTCCGTGCAACATTTCCCATGTCCCATTCACAAGTCCGTCCACTAGGCGTGGATAGTCTACGTGAACTGCGTATAAAAAGTTATTACGGATGTGCAGTTGAAACGTACTTAACAATATGCATGGAAAATCTCTAAAGAACGGTTCTCTGAATACAGCCCACTGTGAGGCTAGAGACATGAATGGGGAATACTTTTCACATCATTTTTACAGTCTTTTAAATAGTTTAATATAAAAGGAAATACACAGTAGGGTGAAGTATACCCCTGCATCAAATGTAAATCACTAGTCTATCGTTACATGCTGTTACAGTAGTCTGGACAGAAGGGCGAGTAATGTTTAATGTTTTGTTTACCCTATCTTCAAATCAGTGGAGCCAATGCTGATTGGGAGAGGTTCCTGTTAAATACTCGGCAGTGTGAGACCCACATTGCCGGTTATAGTGTATGGTTTCCTGCGTTCAGCCTGCTCTTGTATTTTTGATCCTTCTAGCTTGCTAGTACTGTTTGGCATGTGGTTATTTCCTTTTTTTTTCCGCCTTACCCATTCCTTGTCTGTTCCTATGTGAGGACAGTAAAAATGTCCATATAATTTCAATCCTTGCGCTTTCACACTAAGGAGTATGATGACAATTTCTATATTGTTCTCTAATTCAATGTAATTGTAAACCTATATCAACACCATTACAGAGGTGTGTCTGCTACATTACAGAGAGCAAGCAAACAGTTTATATAACATTTGTGTCTCTTTTGTATTCAGATGTCCTCTGAGTTTGGTTGGTCATTATAAGAAAGGTGATTGTAATCAGAACTGTCATGATTGTTACATTGACCCTGACACCGGCCTTGCTGAGGATGGCTGTAATTTTTATCCAAATTTGGACTCAAATCTGCATGAATCAGTTATGTATGGACAGGGACTGGATCCTGTAAGTATCAAAAGTAAAGGGATTTCCTTTGTTTTAAATATTGTAAAAACAGTGGGATTTAAAAAAAAAAATATATATATTATTATTATTATTATTATTATTATTATCAGTATAAATGATATCCCTGCAATTTGTTATGTTATGTTGTGAGAAGAGGGTGGGGGGTAACATGGTCGCTGGGGATGAGCAATCATCATGCATAGATTTGCATTATAAACCCCAACTTCCTTTTTCACACTGCTGTAGATGGGTAGGGGGGGGGGACTTAATGCCATGATCTTGTAATCAAACACACTGCAGGCGCTTAGTCTTCTTTCCCAAGAGGCAACCCCTCTTACAATGGCCAAATATGTGTTGCTGTCTACTGTGCAGTGTGTATGGGTGGGCTCTACAACCTGGAACATGGCGTTTCTTTAAAATGTCCCTTCCTTGCATGCCTGTTCCAAAACAATACATTTTAACAACTGGAAGAATGCATTCCTTTAAGAGATATTACACTAAAAATTAAGATGATAAAACCCTGTTATTATTGGTCTTCTGTATTCTGCAGTTGTATGTTAATAATCTTTAGTAGATTGTCTATTCCATTACAGATAATTCCATGAAATGTGGAGATGACCTTTGACTCTGCATTGGTAAACAGTACTGCTTAAAGTTAATGAGTTAATAAAACTGTTTTTTAGGTGCATGCTTTCTGTAATGAGAAAAGTCACAACAAAGAAGCTCCGAACCAACAGAACAGATTATGCAACCAGCAGAGCACATGGGAGGTCATTAAGAAATCTCCTGACATATCTCAGAGCGCTCCTCTAGCTGGTGCCAATGTTCCTCCACCCAATATAATCTTACTGCAGTATAAAGACAGAGTTGTCACCTTAGTTCTTGATGTTTCAGGAAGCATGGGCGGGGTAAGTTCTTTTTACTTAATTTTACTGAGAAACTGTGTATATTTACAGCTGATATCTGATGATAAACAGGGGAGTCAAGGTATACAGAAACTAAGGGCCTGATTCACACTTAAGAAAGAATTTAGGAATGTTCCTAAATTTACGCACAGCAAAGATAAGTAAGAAGGATTCACAGATCCTAAAGAAAAATACTAACCACACCACTAGCTTCTTAGGAGCTAAGAAAGTAATTTTCTCCATATTCGTATATTTAGGAACAGCTTTGTTTCCCAACTGAGAATCGTTCATATATTTAGGATCTTTAACATCCTCATGATTCACGGCTAAGCAAAGAAACACATTAATTGATTCAATTAAGAAGCAGATTGATTTTCTTAGTTTGTTTAGCTTTCTTTGTTTTCTAATTAACAAAAGTAACCAAAACATTTATTAAAAATTAAAATATGCAAAAATGTAGAAAATTATTAAAATCATAAATACTTATTGAAGGATTAAGAAAGAACCATTCTGCTTTCAAAGCTGTTATAACGTATATATCAAAATAATAAATATCTAAATAAATTCGACATAAACAAAATTTGTATCTCAAGGTCATACACAAACAATGCAAACATGCTACAAGCTAAATAAAAAAAACTTATGTTTTAAAAATGTTTACAACAAACAACGAAATTATGCACAAACGGCAAATAAATGTAAATAATGAGCACCTTTCAAATTTAAAGTAAAAAACAAAGTGGTAACACAACAGCAGTTTTAATAGATGAGCCTTTACTTGTTTCAATCAAAGTACACACACATTCATTATAATCACACAGCAGCTGTGTGTTGAACAAAAAGAATAGCATGATGCTTTGACTCTCTGTTAACCATGCGGATGACAATTAAGAATGGTAGAGGGCATTCTTATCTTTTCTCGTGCGCATGTTACTCTGCGCAAGCCCTTAACTGTGAATCATAAGTCTCGAGTAACGCCCATAGTGTACATTAGTAGCCCGAGTGCTGCTCATTTGCTCCATCTAGCCACGCATGCAGAAGTCAGGACATTTCCAAGCATGAATCATTCCTAAGTAGCCGTTCTTATCTGTCAATCATTCTTTCTTGGTTTCAGTGCATAATTTTGAGTTCTGGGAATGCTCAGTTTAACCATTCGAAAAATATACCCACTGAAACCCTGTTCTTACTTAGTTGTGAATCCAGCCCTACATATCAAGGTTTGTAGTACAAATGCTAAATATATTTTTATTGTTTACTACAATGGTATTTGTATAATGGAATGCAGTACACAGTATATATTAATGCTAACCTGCATTGTGAAATTTATGACATTATTTTTTGCAGTATGACCGCATCTCTCGCATGTACCAGGCCTCTGAAGTTTATATCATGCAAATTGTTGAATCTGGCTCCTATGTTGCAATTGTCACTTTTTCCATTGTTGCACAAATTAAGACCAACTTAGTTAAGATAGTGGACACCTCCAAGCGTGAGTTGCTTAAAAAATTTCTTCCAAAGACCGCTGCTGGTGATACAAACATATGTGCTGGAGTTCGCAAAGGACTTGAGGTACTTCCTTTAGTAATTTTTTTTTCTTTTTAGAGCAACATATGTATGCCATCCTTTACTACCAATGGGCTGGATCCAGACTTGAGTAAGTGCTTGAAATTAGTTACTCCTGGGATAAACCATGTTGATTTCAAGGGGAGTCAAGTTAATTGTATTTGCATGCAGGGATATATCTTTGAATTTCTTACTGCACACAGATACTGACCAGCTTTACTATCACACTGTTATTTAGACTTGGGATAGGAAATGCCACCTCTCAACCCTAATATTGTTTCAAACAGATGAAATATGTCTGCCCTGCAATCATACAACAGAAGAAATAAGAGCGCTAATACTAATCTATTTTATTGTAAAATTATTTTAAAATCAAGTATGCTGAGTAGTAATCTCCAGTATAGATGCACAATGCACGTATTTTATAATATATAATAACTGCAATAAATGGTAGATTGACAGACAAATCTTTAACACCTTTGGCAAGACTGTAAATAGAGACAAGAGGCAATGTTGTAATTGAAAAGGAGTTCATAAGTCTATGGTCTCTTATTTCTGTAGTCTTGACACATGTAGTTTTGCAGAAAAAATAAGTAAACAATAATGATATGGGAATAAAGGGGGGATTGATATTAATTCATCCACTTTGAAATATGAATATAATGTATATAAATAGAGATACTCTAATACTGATCCTTTACATGGAGATGTGGGACCTGATTCAGAGGTCCGCAACCGCTAAAACCGTTCTATTCAGAAACACGCACCTCTGAATTGGCCATATTTAAAAAAAAAAGAAAAAGCAGTCGGAGCTATAATTGCTCCGGCCGCATGGCTTGGTGTTAAATTGGTTTGCTGAATGCAAACCAATTAACCCCTTCTGCCGCCTACCCCGCCGCCGCGACCGAAGTACATTAAATAAATAAAGAACGTCCCGAGCATGCTGCCGCTAGTAGTGCTACTAGAGCAAGCATGCCCATGAATGACAA
>WWET01000574.1:341754-358988 GCA_011038615.1 Limnodynastes dumerilii | reverse complement strand
GTATGGGAAGTGCAATATTTAATATTTCAATAATTAATATATACTAAATACCATCAGTTTCTTTAGTGCGCTAAAGTCTCCTAGTTTAATATATATTTTAGCTAAAGAATAATTCTATGCATTATTTTGATATTTATTTCTTCTCTCTTTGGACAGATTGAAAGTACTGCAGCTACAATTAAGCAGAGTCAATGTCTTAGCGGTATTGTGACCATCGACAATACTGTGGGAAAAGACACTTTCTTTTTAGTGACATGGAGCAAAACAATTCCAGATATCAAACTAACAGATCCAAATGGGAAAGCCAATGCTAAAGATCAGTTTGTGAGTGACTCAATATCAAAGTCTGCTCGACTAACGATCCCAGGCACCGCAGAGGTACAGCAACCAAATTAAAGTTTGAAAATAAAGAATATGTAGGCAGCTTCTTGCACAACTCCAACATGCCCATGACATATAATTCAGCATTAAGCTCAGGGACCATAACCAAGGGAAACATTTTTTTTTTTTTTTAGCATTTGGAATGGGTGCATGTGTGGGAATCAGGAGCATGCTGTTTCCACGCATCTTTTGCTCACCATCACACAGATGGATTTCCAAGACCCAGATCATTCTTTAAGTTTTCCGTCTCATACAAAGTAGAATGGCATTTTTATGGAAGCCTGGATTGGTACACAGTCTGTTAGTCTGATTAGGTGCTGCCATATTATTCCCTTACCTGTATTAACATTTCCTAGAAAAAAACCTGCTGGTAACTGCCTTAAATGAAACTGAAATGTAATGACTAAATTACATTATTAACAGAATTAAATACCTTTGTTTATACACTACATTAGATGGTAATTATTTGTTAATTAAAATGGTTGAAAAGGCCTATTGGAGTCATACAAGCGTTAAATGCTAACATATACCTGAACATACTGTGTAATTGCTGTTGCATATGGAAATTTGTAGCCTCTTCGAGTGTTGTAGTCTTTGTAAATAAATTTATGTATTACGACTTCGCAGATGAACAGATTTTAACATTAATCTGAACAGAATATTTCTTCTGCGCTTCCTATCCAGTCCCCTACACTCCGTTTTGGCAGGCAATTGTTTATTCTATACATTACTTTGCAGTGCAGAAGTTCCCATAACAGATTATCTAACGGCAAACGTACTCAGCTACTGCCTGTATTGGAGCTCTGCCCGGCAACTCATCTGTCCTAGTGCTGGGAATTTAAGTACTGGCAGAATTAGTTCCCCATGTCTGTACTGACCATCTTACCTCATGCACAATGAGAAAGGATGGCATAATAAAAAAGAACACCATTTCTAATATTTGGCACAAACTAGGGTTGCAATTTAATTATCCATTGTTCCTGGTGGAACTTTAGGTTCAGTAAATACCCAAAGGTAAAGGAGACACAACACAAGACAATTCTTAATCAACAATATTATTTAATAAAGAATTAAGTAAAATACATGAATTATACTAGGACTTAGATGGTGGTTACTGCTTGATTATGATAAGCAGGTGTCTAGGAGCCTCTATCTCAATTGTTGTCGAGCTGCAAAGGTCAGCGAGCACTTCTGCAGTCCGTCCCATTGGCAAGGCTGGGGAGCTGACCTTGTGCTTAATCCTATATACCTCAACAGCAACCTTTTTAGGTATAATCATGTATTAAGCAAGTTAATTGATACTACTTATTTAAACCGTTTCTAAATTCTACATAAGCGAAGTATGAGCTTATATTGCATAATGTTAGTATCATGTACCTTCTGTCTGTACCAAGCATATCCTTGACCTTGAACGTCTTGTTCTATACAGTATTAATAAAACGTTCTCATAAAATCACATTAAAAAAATTGAGAACAACGGCCATCTTAAGCAGCCCCGGTCACATACGTAAAATTGAAAACCGTGTTTACTGTTAAAACTAGAAATGTTTTAACAACATTGTAGAGGGTAAAATCCCTTATAGAGATCTTATGTACCAATATCTTTCTTGTACTTGTGCAAGACAAATGTGGTAGTCTGTCAATTAACATTAGACTGCACACTAAAGTAGTATGAAATATAACACATTTTTAAATAATACTTCAACATTTTATATAGTTTTAAGTTCAGTGATAACATTATGAACTTTGCTTACAGAGAGGAGATTGGGAATACAGTTTATGTAACACCCAAGGAGATCAAGTTCTTGGTATAACTGTGAATTCCAGAGCAGCCAATCCAGATGTTCCCCCAATCGTCTCTAAAATATACATGAATGCTAGCACAAGCCAGTTCCCTGCTCCCATGATTATCTATGCAACAGTCACCCAAGGACTCGCTCCAGTTATCGGAGCAAAAGTCACTGCCATTATTGAACCACAGAATGGAAACATTATAACACTTCAGCTATTTGACAATGGTGCAGGTGAGATTTTGAAATTCAAATATTTTATATTTGCAGGGGGAAGGTCACTATGTTCAAGGTACTATTATTAATGGATCCCCATCAGATGGACATATTGCCACATCTTCATGCGTTTACTGTTTCCAGCACATCTGCAGATGCATTTGAGTGAACAGCAAGTCCCACTGTTGACTTGTCCAGTACTGTTCTCAGATAGTACTGCCGTTTCTTGCAATTATTCCTAAACAGTCCTGTGCTGGGTGTCCATTGCAGCTATTTTTGGCCATCTATGATACTGGGAAAATGGGTTCCCTAGACAAAACCCCTGGATGAAGTTATTACTTATAATGAAATAATATATAATAATATAATAATATAGATAAATAATAAATAAATAATGAGTGATTGTCAGTCTGTGAAGCATTGTTAGGTTTATGGTCTGTGTAACAATTTTAGTGGTTGCTTTCCATTTTTCACTTTTTTAGGTGCTGATATTATCAAGAACGATGGGATCTATTCAAGATACTTCACTGAGTACAGTGGAAATGGCAGATATAACCTGAAAGCGCGTGTTGAGAATCAAGGCAACGGAAAAACTGTCATGCCAAAAAGTGGGGCACTGTATATACCTGGTTATGTTAAGAATGGTAATAATAATTTTAAATATTTGATTTGTGGAAGTTGAATAGTTACCTTTTTAACTTCCACAGAGTAAACACCAATATTTATGTCTGTGATGAACTGGCACTTACTAACAAGATGCAATGTACTTCGGTGCACACTAAGCTATAATGAAAATTGCAATAAATAATAGTCCCACATATAATCTTGCAAATACCCAGCAACAAATTATAACTTTCTATCTTTAAAATAAAAGTCACAGAATTAGTGTGTGTATGTGTGTGTATATATATATATATATATATATATATATAATTAAAGATTTTCATAAAAATCAATAAGACACTCAGGTCAAACAAGTAGTTTCAAGTACCGATGTTTCAGTATTTATTCATACTTTCATCAGGGTGATGAAGGTATGAATAAACACTGAAACGTCGGTGGTGGTTGACCAGAACCACTCTCCATCACTACTACATCCTGGCAGCTTTATATACTGTATACTATGAAACTGTCGGTTGTCAGCTTAAGCTGTTTATAATCAGTATGCAGGACTGAGCGCTGTTTATAAACAAGTAACCAGCAACTGCAGTAAATTCATTTTGTAAAAACAACTAAGTAGCTGCAGGCACATGGACATTTCAGGTGCTGGTCAGCACATATGCAGAGCAGCCACCAACCTGCGCATGCATCAGATGAGGGGGGAAGCCCAAGGGAGGCTTTGCTCCAGTCCCTGCTAAGAGGGGCACTGCCCATTGGAATGTTTAAAGACACACCAGTCGCGGAAACAATGCTGTCTTGCCGGAACTGACGAATACTGACAGCGACAGAAATCTAGATAATCAGAGCAGTGAACTACACCCCTCTAAACAGTTAGAGTCACTATTTTGGGTTATATATCATGTGTTTTTACATTAACAGCTAACATACATCAGGTCCCCTTAAGGCCTCCAAAAAAGCTTCTGTGGCCTAGCACTCCCTGTCAGCTGCACATCCTAGACATGTCTCCTTTGTTTGGATCCAGACTTAAGTAAGTGCTTGAAACTAGTTACTCCTGGGCTAAACCATGTTGATTTCAGGGGGAGACAAGTTAATTGTATTCTTTGCATGCAGGGATATATCTTGAATTGCTTACTGCACACAAATACTGACCAGCTTTACTAACACACTGTTATTTAGACTTGGGATAGGAAATATCAACTCTCAACTCTAATACTGTTTGCAACAGATGAAATATGACTCCCCTGTAATCAACTTGGTTTAGCCCAGGAGTAACTAATTTCAACCACTTAAGTCTGGATCCAGCCCAAAGTTACACAAAATGTTGTTTGCTTTAATCAATTTATAGCTTAATATAGACAGCTGCATGAAAGGCAGTAATGATCTGCAAAGAAAATATCATCGTCTAAAGTAGAAATTTAAAAAAAAAAACTTGACTTGATTTTTTTTATATAGGTACTATAATCAGCAACCCACTAAAACCAAAACCTTCCTCTGGGAATAAGAATTTGGGAAATTTCAGCCGTGTACCTTCAGGAGGAGCTTTTGTAGTATCAAATGTCCCAGACATTATACCGGATGTCTATAGTCCTAATAAAATCACTGACTTGACAGCAGTCATCAAAGGACAACAAGTTATATTGTCCTGGACAGCTCCTGGCGATGATCTGGACAAAGGAAGTGGTATGTGCTGCATGCTATTATTAGCCAAAGTGATGTCTTACTCTGTTTTTGTGTAAAGGTACATATATTGTCATTTATATTTTAATACATTTCCCATATATCCACAAACAATAAATTTTTTTGGGTGTGGGTCCTCGCAAAGAACGGCCTTATTTCGATAGGGCCGTTTTCTCCCAGCTGGTTTGGAACTGACTGGAATATCGTTTGCTTATGCCTCTAAGAGGCATAGCAATCGATCCCCGGATCACCAAACATGGTGCTCCGAAAGGTGAGCGGCTAAACTAACCCCAACCCTTCCCCTAATTCTAACCCTAACCTTCCACTTTAATTACCCTAACACTAACCCTCCCTTCTTTATAGCCTATCCCTAAGACCCCCCCTCCCCGCAGCCTGACCCTAACCCTCCCCTTCTATGGTCCTAACTCTAACCCTCCCTTCCTAAGAGCCTAACCAACCTCAATACTAAAATACCCGTAGAGGGTCACTCACCTCCCTGCAGCTGTCATCCGGCGGGTATGAGAAAATGCCGATCGGCTCACTCACCCATTTATAAAAAAAAAAATTCTAAAATGGACCCTTATTCGAAATACGGACAGCCGAAAAGCAATTTTTATTTGTCTCTATTTCACAAAGCGGACCATCGGACCGGAGACTGCAACCGCATTTTTTTTTATACACTGAACCTGATGTAGAGCTGCACTTCCATATATTTTTTATACGAGAGCGCAGTGGGAAACTGCTCTGTGCATGTGCAGCGAGCACAGAAAGATGGGCACAGAGCGAGCACAGAAAGATGGGCACAGTCCTGCTCATCCGTCTGTGTTCGCATCTATGTGCCCTTTGCTAAGTAATGGGGAGTTCCACTATATTTAAATTTAATAGGGGGCAGTTTAGTGCTGCTAAGAACAAGTAGCTTGCTGGAATCCATGTCTAAAAAGAGTGTAGTTTTTTTCAATAAATGCCCCTTTTTTAAGTTTCACCACAAGCCTACACGTGTTTTAAATTAGAAAAGGGAATTGAAGCAACAATTAATTTTTAATACATTTTTAAACATAAAATACAAATATGTTGGAATTTTTTCTTAGGCCTGATAAGCAGCGGATTGTTGCTTATTCTATTTAAGCATTATGGGCCAGAACCTAAACTATGTACGCGAGTGATTTTACACTAGCCGCTGACGTAAAATCGCCCATTGGTATTTACTACGCATGCACACGGCAGATGTTATGCCACGTAACTCTGTTAACACGTGGCTGGTACGTACATTCAGTGTAATTACGAATGAAGGGGCGTGGCAGCCATGCGATTCCCGTAATTACGCTTAGGAGGCAGGGTGAGGCATTTAAATCGTACAGTATGGGCATGCTTAGGCACTTATATATGTGAAGCCTTTACGTGTGTCAGTAGTTACACTTTGAAAAGTTAAGGAAGGGTTTGGCAAGAGTAAAATGGCCAAAGTATGTACGAGTGAGGGGAGTGTATTGAAATTACGCTAGTGTAAATACACTACGCGATGAAACGTAACAAGCACCTAGGTCTAGATCTACCCCTATGTAACAGACTATGGGCCTGATTCAATTGCAGGCGGTATTTTAAAAAATTTAGCGTCGGAAAAAATACGACACATTCGCCTGCAAAAAAAACCCTAATTCAATTGTTTTTTTACGCTGCGCTAAAACAGCAGGCAGAGAAGTAAAAAATTAACTGGAGAAAAAAAAAAACTGTTTCTAAACGCCGCAAATCACCTCCTGCTAGCAGGAGGTGTCCGTCGCTACTGAGAGGCCTGAAATCACGTTCTCACGATACTTCAGGCACTGGGTAATAGCCTCAGTAGCGCCGGCACTTCCTGCTAGCAGGAAGTAATTTGCGGCGTTCAGTGAAGGATTTTTTTTTTTTACCTAGCAACTGCTCAGCGGTCTCTGGATGGCAGGGCATGGTGCCGCATGCCCTGGCACAAGCATCAAGCATCAGCTTGCCCTGTTGGGGCACAACATAGGGCAGCATTAAAAATCCGCACCTCTCATAGGTGCGGATTTTTATAGTTCAAAAACCGGCGTATTTTTAACGCTAGAAAAATACTGGGTGGCGGGGCAGGGGGCCGCATGCCCTGCGATCCATGGGTATGCTGATGCTTGTAGTTCTACAAGCATTAGCATGCCCTGTTGGGGCACAACATAGGGCAGCATTAAAAATCTGCACCTCTCATAGGTGCGGATTTTTATCGCTCAAAAACCGGCGTATTTTTAACGCTAGAAAAATAATTGAATTGCAAAAAAAAATATTGGCCGTAATTTTACAGAAAAATAGCTTTAAAAATACGCCGGCGAACGCTTTTTAGCTAATTGAATCGGGCCCTATAATTTTTGTCTTAGGGCTCTACAATCATTTTAAAATATATAAAATAGGTTGCTGTATGTACACCTCGCAACCTCTGCCTGTCTGTATTCATCTCCATGTTTCAACGCATGCACCTTTTCTGTACAATCTATCCAGAGATGCAAAAGTAGCAGCTCTGGATAGGACACAAGCTTTGCAGGCAGTGGATTTGTGCATCCACTGGATTAAGTCCTGCATGTGGACACAAATCCATATTAAGTGCTTTGTGTATCTGGCCATCCATACCATACATGTGCATGCAGAAAATAAGGGGATGATCCACAGCAAAACAGGTGCAAGTGTACACATCAGCAAAACTATGTTGCAATGTGAGGGATGCAAATAATTGTAATTTTTATTTAAAAATTTAATAGACCAAACATACTGCAAAGCTTTGTTTAATCTGTGAATTAGAGTTGAGCTAAGAAACTTTGCCACTCAATTCTAATTTAGTTTAAATGTGCCTTCCTTTGTAGTTTAACATGGTTTTGCCCAGGTCTACATTGCTTGTTTTGCCCTCACTTTCGAAGGGGTTGATCCAGAGCTGCAATTACAACTTTTATTAAGGGTAAAAAAGCGCAAGTATTGAACTGTGAGGGATGGCAATTTTAAAGTCTTTAAACTAAATTAGAGTTCAGAGGTGATGTTTCTTAGCTCAACTCTAATTTACAGATTACTCATAATGCTTTATAGTATGTGAGTTCTGTGTGCAAAGTCTTTTCCCTGTATGTAAACAAAGTTAATTTGCACTTTGTTACTTGGTTGTGGTGTTTAGTGGAACATTGTATTGAATTGTAGCAGCTGCAGGCTTTAATCAGTGCTAGGTGGAGTGTTTATTTTTTTATTTTTAAAAAGTTAATTTACACCCCTGCAACATGATGTTGTGTACACTTGCATCTGTTTTACCCTTAAAAAAAAAATCGTGTCAGCGCAGCTCTGGTTCAGCCCCAAAGGGTTTTATTGTTGGGCAAGTATAGTGAGCATGTAGAGACTGGCAGGAGGTAAAGCTCTTGCAGTTTAGTAAACCTTGGAGCCGTTGCTCATCTAAAAAATAAACATAGATAGACTTCACTAGCATACTGCTTCAAAGAGCCATTACTGATAGAAGTAATGTAATAGATAGATAGATAGATAGATAGATAGATAGATAGATAGATAGATAATAGATAGATAGATAGATAGATAGATAGATAGATAGATAGATAGATAGATAGATAGATACTTACTAGTTCTTCCTGACATCCAAGGCTCTTAAGCTCCTGGAGTGCACAAGGATTATAAAACTTTTAAATATACTTAAAGAAAATCTTTTATTTTTATTTTTTTTAAAAATCACTACCCCACACATTTTACTAGTCACATGGAACCAGATCTAGACATCCCTCTCCGTGTTTTCGAAAGTGATCAGATTGGATTTTGTCACGTTCACTATTCTGCACTTGCATCTATGCAACCCAGTCTAAATAAAATTCACTCTATCCGCTCTATCTATCTATTTAGACAAATAACACTTCAGACAAGTGAGCCAGGTTGTGCTCACAACTGGACAGAGCTTAGTATCACCTTGTACAGTATAGGCATGCAAACACACTGCGTGACAGTCCATATTTCCAAATCACAGCCATTTTACATGTATTGAAGTCCATGGTAGTGGTTAGCGGTGTGTTCACTCTGATTAGTCAGAGTATGGAAGTGCTACTCTATTGGATAATAGTAATTGCAATATCATACATTGTTATTCATTTAGGTTATGCCTCTTGATTGTATTCTCTAGATGTATTTTCATTCCATGGATCTACATTCTTTATTTTTATTACTTATAGCACAAGATGTATTCAACTAAATATGGATGGATATTTATTTTAATTATTTATTTATACATTTTGATGCAAAAATCCTTATGGGGTAAATTTCTTCTTAGAGTCCTCCATCTATAGTATCTGCCTTTCCTATAGACAGTGACTTGCTCACAGGTACTTAGATGCCACCAGGATTTACCGTCCAGCAGTGCAAGTTTATTACATCTGTAGAGGTTACAGGTTGAGGTACAGCAGAGATAATAGCACTGGATGGAATGCAAAACAAATGTGTCCTCAGGTTATGGTAGTTGACAAGCAAACAGTGGTAGCCAGGGAGATCACGGCACATAAAGACCTGTGTCAGAACTGGAAAGCAGATAATCCTATCCTCAACGGAAAGGAAAATGACTAACAAAATTGCTATATCTCTGGAACCTGGAGGAATCTCCAGGCTACAAAATGTTCCTGTCATTAATAAGTGGAAAAAAAATGTATATAAAATATGTAATAAATAAAAAATAATGAAATTGTATATTTCTTAATTGTTTGCGCTTAACAGTCACTATAGAGCTCTCTGTAGAATTATACATAATTCATGACTGTAAATCAGGCCTCTTGTTACTAGCTGTTGGTAGCCAAGTTAATCAGTAGCAGCTCAATATCAGATAATGTGGTAAGAAAATAACACCTGTAATTGCATCAAATCTGATGAGATTATCTGGTTTGCTAAATAATTTGTATTGGACATTAACCTGTGTCTCACCATTCTAACCACACTAACAAGCCCAAAGTGCACCAATGGCCAGTTTAGTAAATTGTGTGTTTGTTGAAAACACTAATGAAAGTAGATTTGAATGGCAAGATGTTTTAGTGAATTATATGACAAATTATATTTTACAATTTTTATTTTGCAGCTTCCAGTTATGATTTACGAATGAGCGTCAACTATCAGGATTTATTACACAACTTTGAAAATGGCATCACAATCGATATCTCCAGTCTTATACCAAAGCCAGCTGGATCCAGCGAACAATTCAGCTTTACTCCTGAGAATATTACTATTAAACATGGGACAGTCCTATATTTTACCTTGGTTGCTAAAGACAAGAGCAATCTGAAGTCCGAGCCATCTAATTTGGCAAGGGCGGCGCTCTTCCTACCAAAACCATGCGTCAAAACAAATCCTACAATACGCCCCACACAAAAACAAGGCACTTCAGAAAACATCCTTTCTGGAATGGTCAGCATACTGATGTCGATGTGGAGATCTGCTGATTGGCAATCTGTGGATATAAAAGGGCAAATTTCTTTCTTATTAAAAAAGATCTCTTCCTGATTGATACATTTAAATTGCTAAATTGAAGCATCAATTAATTTTTAAAACACAATTGGGATTTTACTATTTTTTTTTCATTAGCCTTATTAGCAGCAGAATGATACAGAGATCATTAATGTGAATCCTATAGCAAATTACTGCACTATCAACACAATATATATACACTTAGTGATTGTTTACAACTGGCACATTTAAGGGTGAAAACTGAATTGGGTGTTTACAAATGTTAATCACAAATGTATTACTACATACTATTATTAAAAGCTATATATGTGCTTTGTGTTCTCTTTTCTTTTACATAAAACCAGCAGAAGAATAGAAGGCAAAGAACAGATATATATTTTTGTATTTGAGATGAGCTGTTCAGGTAGTGTTAAATTTGACAGATTCATATTTTGGGGGTCTGAGAGTAACCAAGGCAGAACTGCCATTTTCCTGGAAATATTGGTTTTCACATATCTTGGATTCTATATAAGGCACTACCTTGTGATTTGGCAGCCATTTCAGATTGGAGAATTAAAGAACAGTTGCTAGCTATGGCTGTGCTGTAGCTATTCGGTGTTGTGTGGATATTGACCTGCAGTGTCGTTTAAAAATCAACAGCACTCTGTTTTTCACAAGTTATATAGTAGTAACTGTAGTATCAGTGAATTGTGTGTTTGGAGGTGGTATTGTACAATGCGGTTAGTCTCCTGTCCGATAATAGTATTTTAGAAATACAGGCAGCTGAAAGTGGAAATTTTGCTGCCTCTATTCCTAAAATACTACTACTGCAAAACTTTTATGAATGAATGGGTTCAAACTGCCCTTTTTCTCCCAGGCATTTCCGAAGTGCCTGGGAGAGAACTAGAGACCGACAGCCTCTACATTGTACAAGGCAAAAAAGTATTATATTTTTGTGTGCATTGCTGTAATCTGCAGTTCTGCTTTACACAGTCCTTAGTACTGGGTGTTATACTACACCTGGGAAACCGCTAGCCAAGGTGTAGGATGTAACTGGGGCTATTTGTTTACCAAAACCTGATGGTGGGGATGGACTTGGCTGTAGGCACCAAACAGGTCACAGGACTGGGAAATGGTTCTTCTAGTAACTGAGTTGTGTGGAGACACGATGCAACAGATAGTCAAACAGGATGCAGGTAGCAGGAGGACCAAAGCAGAATCCAGAGTAGATGCAGTAACCAGGGAGGCAGATACTAGAACAGGTACTGACAGGAATCACCTGAGACAGACCAGTAATCAGAGCTGGCAAACTTAGGATAGACATGCTGTAACAGGCAAGAATAAGTGACCTATTTCAGAGGTCCACCAATCAGCTGAGGCTGCAGTAATGAGCCCCTGTTTGCTCATTGGAAGAAGCTGCTAGGCAAAACAGCTAAGACCAGTAAGCACAGTGTGCACCTAACATGTGCCCTGGAGAAGCTAGGCAACCCAGGACACAAGAGAGCCAAGGCACCAGTGTGTGTCTCGGCTGAATGTAAAAGCAGAGATTAACACTGCAAACTGCCACAGTTACACCTAATATTAGCCTCACCCATCCTTGAGGAGAGGTTAAGGAACCCCTATATCTAGGTTTCCAAGGATTTTGTTAAGTTTGTCTTTATGGAGGTTCTTAGAGGGAATCCAGGATCTTTGATCTGCTCTAAAACCCTTCCAACGGACAAGAAATTTAATTTGGCTCTGAACCATCTCTGCATCCAAGATGCTCTCCACGATGTATTCAGAATGTCCATTAATTAACAGAGGAAATGGGTTAGCAGACAGTGTGGGCTTAAACTATTCTGAAAACATTGTTTTGAGTAGTGAGCAGTGGAATGTATTAGGAATATGTAAGATTGTTACATGTCGTTATGTTAATTGTGATGGCATGTGAAATCACTTACCTGTCTCCACTGCCATCACTGCCCCTTGGCGCCATGCAGGTATCAGTGGTAGTATTCTTTTCCTGCATGCCACCACGTTACATTTGGTTGAATGCAAATTAGCCCTGTTGGAGCATGGCCAGCAGCCTTTCCAGCAGGCACTGTTCCTCTCATTACAGTTTTATGGTGTCCTGGCCATTGCTTAACAGCCAGGACACCAGCCAATCTCAGGAGTAGGCTGCTCTTTAAAGAAGTAGCAGTGCTGCCCCCACATTGCCAGTTATAGTGTTTGGCTCCCCTGTGCTTCTCCTGTTCTTCGTCTCCAGACTTTTGCTAGTGACCTTTTCCTTATGTGGTCTGTATGTTGCCTGACCCTTGTTCATGTGTTCCTGGTGCTATCCTGCCTCTCCAGTTCCCAGTGTCCTTTTCCTCTCCATAGTCCTCATTCTTTCTTTTTGTTCTGCCCATTTTCCCTCTGTGATGGTGATGGTGTGATGGTTGTTTGTCTTGATTGTGAGTCCTTGTCTTGTTCAGTGACATTTGTCTTTTCAGTTATTTTTCACATTGCCTTTATTTTCCAAAATGATTCCATCTTCCACTGTGGGCTCTTCAGCTATGCCTTTCCTATTTTCAGGATTGTTCACTCTTGTCCTTTTTCTTTTTTTTTCTTTTTTATATTTTTTTTTATAATTTGTTTTTTATTGTTGAACAACAGACAACATACATGGCATCACAAAGAAGTTCCAATATACAGTATTGTCAACGGTACATGGCTAGAGGCAAACATGGAATGCAATACAATATAATTGTGCAAAAGTGGAACAGTACATTATCCAGTTTAATTAAGAATCTGCATGGGCCCATGCTCGATTGTGCGTATCTCAGTCTGCTTAACTTTGGGCCTTTTATTTATTTTTATTTTTTATTTATTTATTTGTTTGTTTATTTTGGTGTATGTTTGCATAACGAAACCAAAATGCTAGAACAAACATTCAAATACCTCACATAAGTAGAAGAGGAAAGAGGAGAGTCAGTTGAATCTGGATGTTGCGGGAAGATAGCCCTATTTATGTTTGCAGAAAAAACTGTTAACAGGGAAGAGGCTCGTGGGAGAGTTGGTCACAGAAAAAGATTTGCTAAACCGAAGGGTGCCATAGGTAGCTGAGGAGACTGGTGGAAGGAGAACCAGGGGGACCAGACGCTAAGAAAGGTGTGTGTCCTGTCATGTAAGTAGGCAGACATCTTCTCCATTGTGGCCAAGTGCCAAATCTTATTTATCAGTTGTGGGGAGGAAAGGGGTTCAGGGTCTTTCCAATTAGCAATCAATCAACGGGCTGCATTCAATATTTGCATTACCAACCTGTCACAGTGTTTATCTAAGTTCTCAATTGGTAACCCCAAGAGGAAGGACCAAGGGCATTTAGTGATTGGTATCTGTAGGATCTGAGTGAGCACGGTGGCCGCCGAGGACCGCGCCAACAAAGTGAAGAAGTTGTCCTATACATACGACTCAATCTTGAGGAAACCAGGTACCACCTACAATATACCTTAAATATATTTTCTTGGATCAGTATAGAGAGAGAGAGACCTTAGAGAGCCGTTCCCATATTTGGGGCCACGCGTCCTCTGATGGAGGTTCTCCTAGATCTCTGTCCCAGGCTAACTCGTGTTTAGGAGGAGAGCTGAGCTTATAAGAGAGCAAAGTGGAGTATAAGGTAGTAATTATTTTCTTACCTAGTGGGGAGGATAGACATAAAGATTCTATCGTGGTTGCATGCCTTTTTATTTTAGGCATAGAAAGGGAGGAAATAAAATGAAGCACTTGCAGGTACTCATAAAATCCAGCCACCCGGAGTCCACATCTGGTCCGTAGTGCAGTTAGGGTCATACAGCCGCTGTCATCGGTAATATCTCTCCGCACATGTATACCCGAAGTGTGCCAGCTCGCGAACAACCGTGGATGACAGCCAGGGGGGAAGTCAGGATTATCCCACAGTGGGGTAATGGGCGAAGGGAAAAAAGGTTGTTTCAAAAGAGCTCCGGCACTGATCCCAGATCTGGAAAGTAAAGCCCACCACCGGGTGGAGTGTTATGTTTTTGGCCTCTTGGATGGGGGGTAACCCCAGGTAGGTAGCCAATGAGGGTACGCCGCATGCTGATGCTTCCAATCCTGGCCATCTTGGGCCACTCTTGGCTGCAAACCAAGCTATAGCTTGGCCGAGGTGGGAGGCCAGGTAGTACAGCCGAATGTCTGGGAAGCCACGACCCCGATTGTCAATTGGTCTGCACAGATTTGTAAAGCTAGTCCTAGGGGTTTTTTTACGCCACACAAATTGGATAAGCCATCTGTGGATCTGAATTAATGTATTTCTGGGGACCCTCACAGGGAGTGTTTGGAAAAGGTAGAGTAAGCGCGGCAGGACAATCATTTTTATTGCCACAATTCTGCCCAGCCAGGAGATATATAGTGACTGCCACCTGGACATATCAGCTTTAATAGATTTAAGAAGTGGGGGAAAATTAGCCTTAAAAAGGGTGCTATACCTACTTGTGATATAACCCCCATATATTTTATTTTGTCGCGACACCAGCGAAAAGAGTAATTACTTCTCAATTGGTTGACAGAAGGCAGGGGGATGTGTACGGGAAGTGCTTCAGTTTTAGTAAGGTTAATTTTATATCCCGAGAGGGAGCCATATTGTGCGAGGGTAGTGTAGAGGTTTAGGAGAGAGATATGAGGGGAGGAGAGGGTGAGGAGGACATCGTCTACAAATAGCGAAATTTTATATTCATCCCCCCCCACCTCCACTCCTTTGATATCCAGGGCAGATCTAATTTTTGCTGTGAGAGGTTCAATGACCAACGCAAAAATCAAGGGCGATAAAAGGCAGCCCTGCCTTGTACCATTAGTAATGTCCAATTTTGATGAGAGTACCCCATTTACCAAGACCTTCGCAGATGGTGATGTATAAAGTGCCTGAATACCCTTAAGAAAGTTCTTTTCGAATCCGAAATGGCAAAGTGTTGCTAGCATGAATGACCAGTCGATGCGGTCAAACGCCTTTTCCACGTCCAGGGATAATTAGAGTGTCGGGATCCGGCGAGAATTTATGGTGTGAATCAGGCTATTTACTTGGCGTATATTGTCCTGTGCCTGCCTCCCGGTTATGAATCCCACTTGGTCGGCATGGATCAAGTGGGGGAGGACCCCATTTAGTCTTGTGGCAAGAATTTTTGGGTATAATTTGATATCTGCATTAAGTAGAGATATAGGACGGTAGTGGGCACAATTGGTGGGGTCCTTCCCTTTCTTAGGGATAACTATAATTCGGGCCTTTAATGCCTCCTTTGAGAATGACCCTCCATTCAGGACTTCGTTAAACAATAAGACCAAGTGTGGGGCGAGGGTGCCAGCAAAGGTTTTGTAATAGGGGACAGAGAAACCGTCTGGTCCTGGAGCTTTAGAGGATTTTACATTTTTTATCGCACGTAGGACCTCCTCATCTATGATTGGCGTGCAAAGGGCGGCCGAGGCTTGGTTGTCTAGTCTAGGGAGGTTACTAGCTTGCAAAAAGTCTTGTATCACCTGTGAATTAGGGGGGTATTCTCATGACGAGATCTGTTATATTGTGTAGAATAGAAGTTGAGGAAGTGCATAGTGATACCTATAGAATCACGGATGAGGTTACCCCCACCAGATTTAAGGGCTAAGACATTGCTCCGTGATGTTTTATGTCTGAGCCTAGAGGCCAACACTCTGTCTGCCTTGTCCCCTTTTTCATAATATGACTGTTGAAGCCATTTTAGGGAATTCTCTGCTTGGTGGCCGAGCAGCATATTTAGTTCACTTCTAACGGTTTGTAGTTGTTTATAGATCTCCTTGGAGCCCGAGGATTTGTGTTGCCTATCCAGTTGAGCAAGTTAGGCTGACAGTTCCTGTACCCTTTGGAATGAGTTTTTTGGCCTGTGATGCAATCTTAATCAGGGAACCTCTTAGTACAGCTTTGTGGGCATTCCAAACAGGCATAGGAGGTGATGTCGTAGAGTTTGTGGCGAAATAAGACTCTAATTCCGTTTGCAGCTGCAGTAGTGTCTGGGGGTTTAATAGTAGTCTATCATTGAAGAAGGGACGAGCGCGAGTTTGAGAGCTAACTAGATCCACCACGACCGGGCCGTGGTCAGACCAGGATTGTGGGAGTATATCAATTTTAGATAAGCATTGGGCTGGTTCTACACTCGGGAATATTAGGTTGATTCTTGTGTATACCTTATGTGTAGCAGAGTAGTAGGTATAGTCTCTACTTGTGGGGTTGTGTATGTGCCATGCATCAAATAGGAGGTGTTGGGATAAAAGGTTTTGGAGGGCTTTTGAATTTCTGAGGGCTTGGGGCCGTGAGGCAGGCGGCAGGGGGGCAGACCTGTCCAGGTGGCAGTCTGGGATGGCATTGAAATCTCCTGCCAGAATCACCCAACCCCTTCTGTGAAGTGAGAGTATGTCAGCAAATGTTTGGAAGAAGGATGCTTGACCCTGATTGGGGGTATAGATGTTAGCAAATGTATAAGGGGTGTTTTCCAGTTCACCCACCAAAATCAGAAACTGGCACTCGGGATCTGAGTGGATTGACGAAGGTATGAATTGTGCAAAGTTAGCAAAAAGAATAGTTACGCCCTTTCTTTTGTGGGCAGGATCACAAGCATGGAAAGACTGCGGGTAGCGTTTAGAGCGGAGCTCCGGGTGGCTGGACTTCAAAAAGTGCGTCTCTTGAAGGAACACCACCTCACCTTTGAGGCGTTTTAACGTGTTAAACAATGAGGAACGTTTTTGGGGGTACTTAAGACACTTAGTGTTAAGTGACACAATTTTTACTCCCATGGACAGGGGTGTTTAGAGGTTGCACAATAACCAGAGGTGGAAAGCATGTAGGGGGGTTTGGTGGATAGTAAAACTGACTCATGGGGAGGGTGATAGGCTCGGGGGGAAAACGGGACAGCAAGGAAAGGCGTGGAAGCTAGGTGGATGGTCAATTTCATGACTGAACCTAGCGCACGGATCACCACGTAGGGAGTAAGGGGGAGGCTTGCAGGCCTTGTGTGTCCGAGATTGGCACTTATGACCAGAGAAGTGAGTGGTAAGATCTCCTGGGGAGACTCCGCTAGTTGTAGAATTAGAGTG
>WWET01000574.1:280585-295662 GCA_011038615.1 Limnodynastes dumerilii | reverse complement strand
TTACCTAATCAGGTCTTCTCCTCTACATTTATTTATGGAGAACTGTAGCTTCAAATGTACTTCTTCCATGTCCTGATCCCAGACTTGTTAATAAATATCATAAGTTTTTTTTCTTTTCAGATTACGACATGCTTCATTTAAGGGTAATTAAGGCTAAATTATTTCCATAGGCATAATGCTCCGTTTAGATGCTTATTGGCTGAATAGCGGTTAATTGGATTTTTGTGTGTCAGCATTTCCAATATACTAATATCTTTTCTTGGAATTTCATGTTAAAATTGTCTCTAGGCTGTATCTTGTGAAAGTGATTACTGATTGAATGTCTTTGTTCTCCAAGATGCCAGGATAGAAGAGTTTGTGTATGAGAAGCTTGAAAGGAAAGCTCCAAGTCGCTTGAATAATCAGGAGCAGCTGGCTCAGTACATGATTGATGCTGGGAATGAGTTTGGTCCAGGAGCAGCATACGGTGAGTATCTATGATGGTATTAGCTGAATGTTGCACAGCTGGAGCAATGAGAGTCCCACACAGCATATGTGGAGATTGTCAGGTGTGATATAATTTCATTATCAAACTCTGCATTGTTCTATTAAGATTATTATATATGCATCATCATATTTTAAAGCATCACTCAGAGGAATCTTTATGAAATGATGGGCAACGAACATCCAAGTCTGCTTGTAAGTCTGGAAAATTAAACAAGTGAACAATATTATAACTCTCCAAATACTGATGATATTGGTCTTAAAAAAATCTTACCCAGGTGCTGGCCCCCTCTCTCCTTGTAGATTACCTTATAAATTTCTCTTGTATATTTGGCAGATTTTCAGCTGGAGGGAAACATTTAACACTGGCCTTTAAAATGTACCTAGTGGGAGCCTTTATGCCAGGTTCACATTAGAGTGTATGCTAGACCAAATTGGTGAAGCAAAGACAAAGCGGTCCAGAAACTCACTCGCCCGATATACTGATGAGTTGTTATGCTTAAGTGGTCCAACTGATGAAGTGCCAATTCTGCTAATGACAGCACAGTGGTCAGAAGTTTGACTCGATTATTGGACAGTGTGTACACTGATATGATTTTCCTTTCTATTGTCTTATCAGGAGCCATGGAAAATAATAATGTATTATACACTCCACACTCCGTAAAGAATACGATATGGCAGCGGCTCCCAAACTTCTCCATTTGAGTCACTCTAGTGTCGATATGAATAACGAAAAATCCCATTTTTTTATTTGGCCCAAACAACTTAGCAGGAAATAGCTTAAGAGATAAAAGATGCAAACTACAAAGAACACAGCACTTTTGTTACAGTTTACCTTTTTTTATTTTTTATTTTAATATTTAGACCTTATGTATGCTCCAAATTAATTATCTTCCGTCAGTCTCTCCGGGCCCCCCCACTTAGTCTCAGTTTCTTGCTTATTTATTCTGAATGATGGCTGAGACGGCTGAAGTAGAGGCTTGTGTTTATGTTGTTCTTCGAGGGCATTTGGTTGTATTTACCCTCACATAGTTGTCTTATAGTGTGAATGGTGCATAATCCTATATCATTCTCTGAAAGTGTATATATACATATAGGAGAAAGAGAAAATGTACATGTTTACTTGTTAAAAGGACAAATTCAGGAAAAAACAAAAATACTATAAAAGCAATTAGAACAAACAGAAGGTCTGGTGTTAAAATAATTTATCCAAATGAAAAATAAATAAATTGGTGGAGAGAGACAATAGTGCGGTGTTGGCCAAACTCTGTTCTGAGGGGTCCCCTAGTGGTGCATGTTTTTAGGTCTTGTTGCTGGACCACGCGTGTGTTTCTTTTTGAATGACATATTTGACAATATCCACCTGTTTATCATTTCCATTGTAATTCTGTGGGGAGATCAAGAAAACATGCAGTTTTTGAGGTTGAATGTTAAATGCTGCAGCAGCAATGCAAATATTAGTGTACGTGTTCCTATATGTTATGTACTTGTGTGTCACAAAAGAGCAGCAGTATTTGTCATCTATTTTTTTTTTTCTTGTTTGCTTATAACTTTTTTCACTGGTCTTTTGAGTAGCACAACTTATCTTTGTGTTCCAGGAAATGCTCTCATTAAATGTGGGGAAACACAGAGGCGAATAGGAGGAGCTCACCGGGAACTTGTACAGACTGGTGCAATTAACTTTCTCACTCCCTTGAGGAATTTTATAGAAGGAGATTATAAAACGATATCTGTAAGTAAAGATACAAGATCCTAATTATTTATGAAGTGAGGTTGTTTGAAGACTTGCAAACTATATTCTGTTTTCAAGTTAAGCATAAAATAGTTAAAATAGTGCACTCTACTTGCAATGTGATTTATATTTTATTCCCATACTGTGAAATATTGGCTGCATATGGCACGAATAGGCAGCTTTATATTATACTGTTGTTCCCCACAACACTGCAATGTGGGGCACAAGTATAATACTTACCCTCATAAAATCTTGCTTTGTTCACATGTTGAGGCATAACTTGTCTCACTGTATACTCTCCTGGCTCATGCAGACGACAAACAGGGATTGCCCACAAAGCTTTTATGTGTGGTCAAGTGCATCTTCTTGTCTAAGCAACTGACGTGTCTGGGTTACCACTGCGGACGTCTGTTTTTGAAAAGGGCCGCTGTGTCCCAGACAGTCCCTGTCTATTGCTTTTGCTTTGCAGAGGCAAAGCAATTTATCAACGGAACACCGAAGCACCAAATGGCAAGTCTAAATTTTACCCTAACCCTCCCCTTCCATTACCGTAACCCTTCCTCGCAGTCTGACCCTAAGACTCCCCTCACCGTAGCCTAATCCTAAAACTCCCCTCCCCGCAGCCTAACCCTACATCTCCTTTCCATTACCCTAACCCTTCCTCTCCCAGAGCCTAACCCTGTAAGTCCCAAGAGAGCGTTATCTCCGGCGACTTCCAGATGCGACGGGTCCGATGGCTTGTGAAAAATCAATAGGTAAGTATGATGATCAGCGCACTAATTTAATCTAAAAAAAATAAATTTAAAAAAGGGACGCTTTTTCGAAATACAGACAGTTGAAAATCAGTTTTCAGCTGTCTCTACTTCTAAAAGACAGCATTTGTGGCGTCGACTTGCACCAGACGCTGACTTTGGTTCTTTTGTTTTTTTTTCTTATGTGTTCAGTATTCTATTTTAGGCATGCAAAACAAATAAGGTATCAAGCCTGCAAAATTACTTCTACATTTTATCTCCTTTCAGCAAATAATAACAAGCAAGTAACAGTAACTCCTCGCACTGGTAGCCACACAATATAACCCATCTGCAATTAATCATTTGCAGTATTCTTTGTATTTATGGGGCAAATCCTGAATAACGTATGACAGGGGAATTACGATTCCCGATATCGTAATTCCTCTGTCTGCCTATGTGCACAACCTTATTACGATTGCGTACCGGCTGGCGTACATAACTATTTTCACTATGTACCTCAGCCGGTACGCAATCGTAAGGTTGATTATGATAAAGGGGCTGTAACCCCAATTTACGATGGTCGTATCTCCACCATAGAGGCAGAGATAGCCATGCAAATAGGGTTCAGGGCGGGGGAAGGCCTGTTACGACTACATCTGTGGCTGTAAGTGTCCAGATTTTTCTACCTGGAGCAGGAGACGTGCACCCCCCCTTTACGCGATTGTCCGTTATTACCTTGTGCCCGTAAAGGCGCTTGTAGGTCAGGATCCAGCCCTATTTTGTTAGAGTATTAAAAAGAACTTACTGATTGTGGGCCGGATCCAGAACGACATCCGTCTTCCATAGACGGACGTAGTTCAATAAACAGTAGCTACTGCGCATGTACGTAATCTGCGTATTGTTTCTAAAAGACCGCATATACGCAATCTACGTATCGAAACGCAGATTACGTACAATAGCTACTACGCATGCACAGTAGCTACTGTTTATTGAGCTACGTCCGTCTATGGAAGACGGACGTAGTTCTGGATCCGGCCCTATATGCGGAAATTCTATCATACTGGCATGAATGAATGAATGAGTTTAACTAATTTCAGTGCAAATGTTTGATATTTCTAGCTTTTAAACATTGATTTTTGTATTTAACGTTCCTCCTGATTCTATAAATATCTCTGCAAACTAATAACATGTAATCTAGAGCAGATTTCCAGTTTCATCCACGTCTGGCTTGTTAGTTGTGGCATATCCTGAGACATAACTGATGCCTATGCTTTTAAATCTGTTAAAATGTTGTCTGAAATATAATTTATTAAACATGACTTTCACCCGCCTGCGCTGTTGACCGTTTTTAGGATCTGTACATCTGCCTAAACTGTCTGTAAGAGATCTTGCTGCTCTGTTACTAAATAGTGAAATAAATTTTGTCGTCCTTTTTTTTTTTTTTTCTTTTCTTTTTTTCTTCCTCAGAAAGAGAGGAAACTGTTACAAAATAAAAGACTGGATTTGGATGCTGCAAAGACCCGACTGAAAAAAGCTAGAGTTGCAGAAGCCAGGGCCTCGGTAAGTAGATGGTTTGTCAAATGTCAGGAAAAAATTCCCCTAAGTGACTAAACAGCTGACCAGACAGTATGTGCTCTTTGTGGTAAACAATTGGAATGTTCCAGATACCAGCTTTATGTTCTCTGAGCATTGAATTGTGTAAGGGATCTTTTCTGATTCACAGTCTGATAAGTAATATCCAGGAACTACATTTCAGTACATGAGACGTGCACCCCCTTTTTTCTCTTACTATATTGTAAAGGGACACGGTCCGGATTCACAGTTACGTAGTTTTCAGTAGTTCTAAAGACCGCGCTTACGCAAAATACGTTCAGAAATGGTACGTAGATAGCGTAAATAAGCTACTAGGCATGCGTATTAGCGCAATTCTAAAAACAACGCAAGCTGAAAACTACAGAACTGTGAATACAGAGCACAAAGCGATTATGTGCATTGTTATTATTTGTTATTATTATTTATTATGATTATTATTATAAAATAATTGAAGTCTGTCATAGTGTTATTCGTTTCATGCTCCTATTTGCTGCTTAAGGGTTTCTCCGTTTATATTGAGAGGAAAGCACTACTACTTAAATATGTGTTCTAGGACAGAGGGGGCCGTATGCGGTTGTGAAAAGCAAGCATTGAATCATTGAGAGATTCTGTTCTTCACCTCTAGATTTGAAGATTTGGGACTTTACCCAAAGTCCCCAAACTGCTGTGTTTGTAGCCATAAGTGCAGCGTGGATCTGACGCTGGATCCCGCCCTCCGTGTGGTAGAGGGGAGGTCACTCCATTCGCTCACATGAACTTGCAATCCCTGAACCCTAACTTTAAGACTTCTGCGCCATCCTTGCGCAATGTGGGGATGGCTCAGAAATCTGGATATAGCAGTGGCCGCCTAGCATGCCCTCACTCTTCAATTTTTAAATACTTGCCTCACCCCCCTTTCTAGCAGAATTGGTCTATTTCTGCTCCACTATCAGAGCAATTCCTTTTTGCGGAAGTGTGGATCTGGCGCTTGGCATTGTGTGGCTTTGTAAGGCTTCCTCTGCTCCCAAAAGCGTTATCCTATCTGGAGGTTTCAGACTCCTACAAGCATAGAGCGACGGGCGTC
Organism: Limnodynastes dumerilii; assembly: GCA_011038615.1. Taxonomy (NCBI): domain Eukaryota; kingdom Metazoa; phylum Chordata; class Amphibia; order Anura; family Limnodynastidae; genus Limnodynastes; species Limnodynastes dumerilii. The sequence continues at coordinate 290,060 of WWET01000574.1, read as the reverse complement.
CGAAAGTCTGGAACAGTATGTCCAGTGTTGGAACACATGTACCGTACATTGTAATACCAAGTCACACACTTCCATCACTTGCCCCACTGTCCCCTCTGTTGGTAATGTTGTTTTACTTAAGTGGATGGGGGTGCATTGTGCTCCAGTCAAGTAGCATGGGGGCATATACCTGTATATGGATGAAATGCAATCCAAATGCATGGAATCAAAACTGGAGATCCATTCCCTTGTCTATCTAACAATAAGACTAATTGTTTGATGTGGGAGGAGTATATGTAAGTTCGCATACACATATGTGTATTGTAAGATCTCTAGCTGTGTAAACAGATTGTTCAGTATAAATGGGAGCACAAAGAGTGTATGCTGGGAAATCACACTGGTTTTTATGTTTTTACACTTCATGTTAGCATAAGGATGAGATTGCTCTGCAGAAGGTAAATAACACTGTAAAGACTTGTCTGCTTTCTGTGCATTGAACAGATCTGTAACCTTCCTGTTGACAGTTGTTTTTGTCTTTGTATGTATCCACATAAGCAAATAAATGCATCTGGGCCTGATATGGATGGCAGCTTTATGGTAAATCTGTCTTACATGCTCAGCGCGTTGCATGTAAAGTGGCTAAAGGTTTGTTGGCCTCTCACCTCTATTGTATTCGATGTACTGTGCCTTCTCTTGCATTGTTAGGCCCACTATCTGTTCTATAGCGGCAGGATGTATAGATCTGTTTTATAGGTCACTTTGGACCTGATTCACAGGCTGAAAATAAGAACTTAAAGTTACACCTGGGAAAAACCATGTTGATTTCAGGGGGAGTCAAGTTCATTTGATTCTATGAGTATTATAGTTAAAAGGTGATGTTTATTTTATTCTATGCATGCAGGGAGAATGCTTTGCTTTTACTTATTGCACACAGATACCTGATCAGCTTCACTTTTAAACTGCTAATTAGACTTGAGCTGGGAAACATCACCTTTTAACTATAATACTGTTGCAACAAATGAAATTTGACTCCCCCTGAAATCAACATGGTTTAGCCCAGGTGTAACTTTAAGTTCTTATTTTCAGCCCCTGAATCAGGCCCTTTAACCCAATAACTAAAGAACCTAATTATAATCTTTCTTTTTTGGATTGATTGAAAAATGATCAATGGTTGTTTTTTTTTTAATTGTCTGAAACGTAAGTTAAATGCTTATCAACTTTTTCTTCCTCTACTGCACTGCAAGAGAATCCACATTTCTGTATCATACTTTTAGATGTGCTCATTTAGTGTGTAGGTCTGTTGCATTATGTGCATTGTTTAGTGCTATATTTCATAGTATATGTGATGTGTCTGTTTATCTTGTCAACTCTTTGTCATCTGGGTGTTACAGTTTTATGTCTCCCAAATGGATGTGTTACACTACTGTTAGAATCACATACAATATTCCTATTCCCATTATTTTAGCTAACTTAATATTTTGACGTATTTATTTACTATATTACAGTTCACTTGAGATGTGCTTATCGTTACTGGACCTGCCATATAAAAATCAGTTTTTCACTGTTCTGGTATATATACACCTCATATTCTCTTGTCTTGTCATTATCCTATATTACCTTGTTTGCTATGTTTTCTTTATACTCTCTTACCCTATATGGTGCTGCTGACCCTTAGTGGTGCCTTAGTAATAAACATTGATAATAATAATATAGCTGTCTGGGTGCAGACTATACAGTACTATTATAGAGGTGCAGCAAAACAAAACAGACTATTGCCCAACCCAAGGTGTGGATGAAAGGAATAGGAGTATAAAACCCACACCGTGTACGCAGTAAAGTTTTATCACTGTTAGGCATTTTCTCCTGGTAATACACAGTGGAGGCAGGGCAGCATAAAGGCAGCAGAAATGTGTGGTTTAGTTCTTTGGGAGCATATTGTGTTTTGCAATGTGTTTCATTTACATACTCTGGGCCAGATCCAGAGCTACGCTTTTACTACGGTGCGTTCTTACGCTAGCGTACCCTCTATGCACACCCCTCTCATGTACGTATTTTAGGCACCTTACGCTTTCCATACCCTACCTTAACTGTACGCTGCGTAACCACTATCGGGCACCTTACGCTTTCCATATCCTACCTTAACTGTACGCTGCGTAACCACTATCGGACGTACTTCCCACACGTAGCTAAGCACGCCCATACTGTACGATTTAAATGCCTCGCCCTGCCTTTGAAGCGTAAATACTTGGTGGCGTATGGCTGGCACGCCCCTTCGTAAGTTTATACGCTACTGATATGACTGCCCCTTACGCTATGCTTTACGTGGTGTAACATCTGCTGTGCGCATGCACCGTAAGTACTAATGTGTGATTTTACGCTAGCGGCTAGCATAAATTTACTCAGGGCCGTTGTTCTGGATCTACCCCACTGTCACTACAACGCCTTTTGAGTGCCTGCTGATATTTCCCCTGCACGAGAGGAAGTCCTAAACAGGTGATTGTGAATTAAGGTTTTTTTTCAGTCTGATGTAAGTCTGAAATCTGTGCACCAGAACTAAATCTTGGTAGCCTTGGTGACCTGGCATCTGATATTTGTCTAGTCCCACACTGTGCACACATTTATATTATAGTTTTATTTTAACAATGCTTTTTCTCATTAATATAAAGATATTTATTAGGCCATCATGGAATCTTTCATTTGAGTTTTTATATCCTAAAACTGCTCTGAAATAAAGGATGTCGTTAACCAGCATGATCCTTTCCGGACACCTGCCCATAATTTCTGACATTCAGTTATTAGACTAGTTGTTAATGTCAAGTAGATGTTTATCACTGAGACATGGAAAGTCTGATTTTGTCTTCAGTGAGTGAATGCATGTGCAGTCATTATACTTTCTGGTAAGGGCGCTGTGTAATGTAGAATAAAAAGCATCCATCCATCTCCAGTAAAGCCAGACTTCCACACGGAGTCGTATAAACAGTCCTATCCAGACTTATGAAATGTGGCCGCTTTCAACCCTTTGCGAATGGAAAATATCCATATTTCGCAATCGCTCATTTCAGCGCAACAGACTTCCAACACGATCTGGACTCTGCTTTCAGATTTCTGGAAGTCTTACCCGGTGATATGGGCATGCAAGGTGGCAGGGGGTTATCTATTTTAACTTTACAGTAAGAGCGTGCTTTGCTTAAGCCCTTATGCCCTATCCAGATTTCTGAGCATGGAAATCTTAAGGTAGGGTCCTCCTGAGCATTTGTGCATGCCCGCATGAGAGTCAGGATGCAGAAGGGGATCTGGTATAGAAGCCCTAAGTGCAGCAGAAGTGGAGGGTCTGGATCTGGTCCAGTGTTATCAGAAAGCCCTTCTCCTTATTTGTGACAAGTGTGATGTATCCAATAGTGTTGTGGCTTTTCTAACACTGTCCATTTCTATTTGACTTTATTTAAATACCTGGTAATTTGCAGCATAGAAAAGTAATTTATTGAGTTTCTAAGCAAGGACACTTCTTTTTCTTTTTTTTTTTTTTTTTTTGGAAACTACCATTTATACCATTTCCCAAAGCACTCCAGTCTATACGCCTGTATCTGACCAGCCCACACATTTCTTTGCATTCATTTCCTTAATGTTTGTCAGTAAATCAGTCATCATGTCACGAAAAACACTTTTTTATACTTTTGTGTTTTTATAATTGTTATTTTTATATGTTTCTGTCTTGTGTTTGTTTAGCCATGTAGGGTTACATTTTCTTTTATATGGGCTATTTATTAACAAAGTGAGTTTAGAAATGACTTTTCCATAATTGTGGTGTTCTGAATTTTGTTTTAATGCTGATCAGATCTGGGCTGAGGAAGTGACCAGGGTGAGTATAATTCAGAAATATAATTTGCGTGGCTCATCTGGTTTGTGTCTGGTCGCAGTTGCTGAAGCCATGTGCTATTGTTCACACTTTATTTTTGTCTTAAGCTAGAAACAAGATGATCCCTTTACTAAAGACCAAGAAGATTGCTCATGATCCTATAAACTCTGCAGTTTTCTAATTAGTAAACCATATTTAAACCATCCAATCATTTTTTCTTTGACCGTTTAGCTGTCAAAGTGTTTGTTAAAACACAATTTATAAATGTAAGGGAAGACCCAAATTTTGAGTGTGCCCACAAAATACTGCCTGAAATAAAAATGACAATACACTCCTACAATGACCCACACCACATTCTTGATGTAATTCGAGCAGCATGGTAAATGCCAACATACAAGCCATTTTTGATGAATTATCCAAGGCACTTTGGGGCTGATTAAGAGCTGCACATACACCTTTTCTAGGTGCAAGGGTAGACGTGAGCAATACCATGTTGAACTGCAAGGGGAACACCAGAATTAGATTTCAGAGGTGATCTAGTATATAGATTAAACATAAAGCTATGAGGCATTGGAGTTCTATGTGCAAAATTAAAGTATTTTCCCTGCATGATAAGGAATTCAAATTAATTATCACCCTCCTTACTTTGCAAAATGGTTTAGCCGAACTGTACACTTGCACCGGTTTTGCCCTTACTCCCAAGCTTTGCATCAGCCCCTTTATGTACACACATTGAAATCTATTGGATCAGGAGTGTTTTAAATGTTGATATAATCCGTGAACATGTAATTAGTAAATCTATTGGATCAGGAGTCTTTTAAATGTTGATATAATCTGTGAACATGTAATTAGTAAATCTATTGGATCAGGAGTGTTTTAAATGTTGATATAATCTTTGAACATGTAATTAGTAAATCAATTGGATCAGGAGTGTTTTAAATCTTGATGTAATTTGTGAACATGTGATTAGTATAAAAGTATATGATTGGTATATTTTATTTTTATTAACACTACTTGCGCCTCTCTAAAACTGACATCCAACTTCAATTTCAAATTTACAAAAAATTATTGTTGTAGCGTAAAAATACAACATAATTTTTAGGATTTGTAATAAAATATATTTGTATATATTAAATAAAATGGAAATCATCCATGTGAAGTAACTGTTTGCCGGTTTCGGTGGGTGTGATTTGGATTTTATTTTTCCTTAGCATTGAGCTAGATCTAACTTTTCTATGGCAGGTCACTGGGCGATCCTAAGTTTTGATGGCAGGACCCTAAATTAACTCTAGCCACTGCTCCCCCGTACTCCCATGTGCGGCTAAATTAGCATATATACAGAGAACGGGGCCAGTGCATTAATAGGGATCATAAATCCCTCCCTCTCCCGCCATGAGTACATGCTGTACATATGGTAGCTGGTCCCATCCCACCTTGCTGTCAGAAGCCTGGATGCTGAGGATCCAGATCTGTTCTAGAAGGTTTTTGGAAACAAAAGTGCACTCCCCAATTGTGTAGGTTTCCCTCTTGCACAGTGTTGTGCTTACTTATTAATCTTGTAGATTTTTGGTCATACAATGACATATCAACCACAGTTGCGTGATGCTTTTCCGTACAAGGAATGCCTGGACTTGCCCTCTTCCAGAAAGGACAATCCCACTTATTTTTACCATATTACCCACAAGGAGGTCAGTGACTACTGTCTCTATGACTTGTCTCAAACTGGAATCAGGTTACACACCGAAGATGAGTCCGAAACAGATGCTTCCAGGTGTGAGACGGACTTTTATTTCTACCATTTAAGTCTATTTTGAAAAATTGTTTAGCTTAGTCTTGGAAAACATCCTGGAAAAAAGAATCTGTTTCATGTTAGAATGATACGGTTTAGGCTAGAATGAAGTATTTATATCTATAAAGTGTTTGTGCTTGACACACACACACGTATGCACACACACACACACACACACACACGTATACACACACACACACGCGTATATATATATATATATACACACACACACACAGCCAGACAATACTTGATGGGAAACGAACATTGTTTAGCTAAACCATTTCATTTAAATGTATAAATAGATGCTCCTTATTTGCAATTTCAAAACCATGTCTTCAGCATGTTTTACTTCCTCTTAAAAACCACAATCATTTTTCCATGGTATAGCTGCTATATTTGCCACAGTAGTGAAACCCCAATGGGAAAAGATGTAAATTCTTTCTTGCCTTCTGGAAGGTAGGATTGATAAGTATTTAGGATAATAACTGCATAGACTGTGGAGACAATGTTTTCATGGCCTATTTATATGCTGTAATAGAGAATCTACCTGTGTAATTGCTCATTATCGCTCTACGTTTAAGACTTTTTGGTTATGTTTAATTCATATGTTTAGCTTTTAAGGATTGTGAGCAATATGATTGTTTTATATGTGTGCTGCTGATCAATATTTTAAGATGTTTATTTTGAGCAGGTGCTAGCTAGATGGCAGCTTTTCCTATTGGTTCTCTGCTTCTTACTGGAGAACTTTAAGTGGGTGAAAACAGCTAATTTCACATTGAGTTGTGTTTAGTCTTATTCTGTTCTTCTAACCTATCTCTCTGCGCTCTTGCAGTCAGACAGTCTTTGGTGATTGTTGTGTGAATCACAAATATGAAAAATACCAATAATACCATTTTCACATCACCACCCTGTAATAACCCAGGATTTTCGGTCTTTGTTATTGCAGGGTGATATGCTGTAAATAAACACAAAAAACCCAAATGCTGCAGGGTAGACCTGGGAAATACCTGTGCTTCATCAAGGAGACCTGGAAAACATGCACTGTTGGTGGTACCTCAGCAGTGTGGTTGATAACCCCTGCTCTAGATCAGCAGTGTTCAGCTTTGGCCCATAGCGCCTCGGTCTCTGATCCCTTACCGACAATTAATTCTACATCACGTGACTCCAACTGTATGTCACATATGTGGGGAACGATATTAGCGAGAGACCTGTGTAATATCTATTATTGCTCAATCGTTTTCAATCGTTCTTTTCAAGTACTTTCAAACATAAAATGTAGTGAAAACAATACAGACTAAAAACAAAGCAATGCTCTATAAATCTATTCAGAACAGTGTGGTGACAGACAGGCTGGATCAGATTTGGCTTCTGAAAGCGAGGCTGTTTATATAACCCCATACACAAGAGAACGCCTCTCCTTAAGAATATGTTGACACTGGTATACTATTCTTTTTTGGTCTACCTCTGGAAACTTGTTATGGTTACCACAGACGGGAGAGACATAGGACCTGCTTTTATCCTGTAGGTGTTTAGGAAAACTTATTATTGTTGCCAGTAACTTGAGTATAGGACAAGCCATTGTCATTTGTTTTCTATATACACTCCGTTACCAGGAACACTTATCTGGTTAAAGAAAAAGTGTAAGGATTTGCGTTTTTCTACCTATGTACCTTGACCCATTAGGTCCCTCCTCTTCCATTGTTCTGAACAGATTTATAGTGTAAAGCTTTTGTTTTGAGTATTATTTTCAGTTGTGTTTGTGTTTGCTCTATACTATCAGAGTTGGTTGTTTGCTTATATAGATTTACTTAGCTTTACACGCTGTTGTTTGCTGGAGATCCAGATACCCCATATTTTGCTTTGTTTTATAAAATGTAGTGAGTATATGCGTGATTAGCTTTTGCTTAGAGTGGTCTTACAGTGGAAATAATGTATCAACATTATATGGAGCTGGGGATTTGAGAGAAAAGCCTTTTCCTTGCAATACATTAATGCTGCATTGAGTGAGCTGTAGCTGGTGAAGATAGCACACAGATCACTGCTTCTTGTACATGTTAAATACTTGAGCATATAAAGTAATGGGGTGTTATGTGATGAGGATTGCTTTGACAGACGTTTTGGAAAATGACACATTGAAATTCATTTGTAGTTGTCTTTTTTTTTTTCAAGGCTGAACAGGAACTCCGAATTACTCAAAGTGAATTTGACCGGCAGGCTGAGATCACTAGGTTACTGCTAGAAGGCATAAGGAGTACACATGTAAGTGTTTTCACGTGTCTAGTCTGGCTTATATAGAGACGCTGTCACACGCAGTGTTTTATTGCAACATGACTTTAAAGATAAAGTCAAATAAGTGAGGAAAGTGATGATACTTGCGTTTAAATGGATTTTAAGGACAATTCGTGCCCTCAGAAATAATGATTAGTCATAGCCTGGCACTACCAAGTAATTAGTATAGGAGAATATTAGCCAACGACACTAAACACACTTTATGGTCAAAAGTATCTATTCATATTGATGTAAATGTCATTTATATATTTGTACAATTTCTTCTAAGAGGTAAAGATTCAACCTTTTTTCCTCAGTTTACCATTGAGTTAAAGGCTAGATACTAATGTGGGATTTGCCATGTTTTTTGCGTATGTGGAGCTGGGCCGGCTTGTTCATCAAATGCAGCTGCCCTTCTAGACGATTTAGTATTGCTAGAACTACATCGGTTTTTTTATGTGGAAATAATACCACTTTGTAATTGAATATATTCTATTAAAGGCACATCATCTCCGCTGCCTGAATGACTTCGTAGAAGCCCAAATGACCTATTTCGCACAGTGTTATCAATATATGCTGGACCTTCAGAAACAACTTGGCAGGTAACGTATAATTTTGTATTGAACATTTGATACATTAATCAGTTGTTGTGTGTTGCTTATGTGTGTCTATACTGTAGCTGTTGCCACAAAAATTTAAATAAAACATTGTGCAACCAACCAGCTTCCCATTATCTTGTATTATCAGTACCCATTAAGGAGATCAGATAGAGTAACCCATAGACTCATTGGATCATCTGTTTAAGTACATGTGCTGATTATGTAGTAGACCGTGACCTACAAATAAATGATTTCTTGTGAGGACAGCCTCAGAATCTTATTTTGGTAGTAGAGAGGTGCACAAAGCCACAGTTGAAGAGATTAAAATGGAAAAAGCTGATGAGAAACATTCTGTGTATATGGTTGCACAGCTTTTACCATACATGATCTTTAGCAATGATTTGCCATTTTCTTCTTAAAGTCTGACCTTGTACCAGTTGGGAAAGTTGAGAAAGACCAACCTCCCCCATATAACAAATGACTTCATTGTTACAGGTTTAAAAAATAATAAAATAAATATCAATGCCCTCCCCCCCCCCCCAACAGATTGATGTGGTATCATTCATTTACATTGGTCAGAGAATGGCACAAATAACATTAAATGTTAATTAGATCCTCCCTTAAATAGAGTGACTGGAGACTAGTAGTGTAACATTCTGCTCCTGTTAAGTATTTTTAAGGCATGTGAGATGAAAATAAGAGAACAAAATAGGAACTATAGTGTCACATGACCAACATGCACAACAATTCTGCACTTGTTCTCCCTCTTTACACTTAACAACTTTACTGGGTTCAAGGTTTTAAACAAGTTCAGAGATTTTGTTAAAGCAGAAAATCACAGATGACAATGTAACCCCATAGAAAATCCATTTTCGGCTGAGGGTCCAGCACAACTTTCAGTGTCCATATACTAGTTAAGTGCTACTGACACCCAGTGGTGATTATCTAATCTGTATTAGCGAATATTAGCTCAGTCATGCTTAA
>WWET01000574.1:258618-279556 GCA_011038615.1 Limnodynastes dumerilii | reverse complement strand
TTTTAAAAGTATCTGTATTTTCTTTGTTTCTGACCGTTTTCTTTTTTTTTAAGTAAAACTGAAACGTTTAACCTTCATCAGATGTAAATCTTTACTTAGTCTCTGAGTGCCTCTCCAGCTTGTGTTATTTATATATATATATATATTTATTTGCTGAGGTCCTAAAATGACAAAGTATAACACCAAGCTGTAAGCAGAGTTTCTAACTGCAGTTTATTTATTTACTTTCTATGATTATTATGGCATAGTTTTGTACACTAGAACCACTAAAATTGCCAATTTTTTCTTGTTAGTCTTGTGTTTAGCCTGTGGACGTAATGAAATAGTGCAGCGGAAACCTTCTAATTTGTGAGCATGCGTTTTACAGTCATGCATCTTTTATCCTGTTCTTAAACAAATAAAGACTTGTTAGAAAATGGTTTTTCTCAAAGCGTTATAAGCATATATGTTTTATATGTACACACACACACACACACACACACAAATTATCAACTTTATGATACATTGAATTAAATTATTTTGTTTGTTTTGTTTTTTTTGTAACCAGCTTTCCATCGACTTTTACATCCAACAATAATCAGTCATCCCTAACGCCTATGCCAAATCTTCCTGTCCCATCAATCGCCGGCTCGGCGCCATTACCGGCTGCAAGCAATTCCGTTTCATCAGGCTTCAGTGAGCTGAAAGCAGCAAGTGGCAACAGAAAGGCCAGGGTCCTGTATGATTACGATGCCGCAAATAGCAGTGAGCTATCCCTTCTTGCAGATGAGGTAAATGTTTCCAAGATGACTTAAGATGTCCCTTTAAATGCTAACTAAGCAATAATTATTCTAAACTCTGAAGGGCACATTTTAAGTTTCAAGTGATGATTCATGGTAGAAACAGTATACAATATGTAGTGTGCATGGCCTATATATTATGTGAGTGTTTTGCACCTCTTGCCATGCTGCTAGTAATTGTATAACATACATTTTCATTAATGTAAGTGCATGGAATACACCTTGCAAGATTTGTATCATGTTGAAAAGACATTACATACAAGGTGAGATGGTGTTTTTTTGACACTCCCAGTTGTTTATTAACTAGATTATGTACATGCATTATGTAAAGACAACTAAGGAGTTTGCTGAGGCAGAAAAGTCTGTAAAACAAATTATACCAGTTTAAAAGTTAATAGTTATTTTCAATGTTGTCATTTAACCATTAGGAGTAAGTATTAGTCCAAATTTGGTACTTTCTTTATTATATACATTGGCTTCCCAGTGTACAAATGCATTGGCCTGTCACATTAGTGAATAGTGGCTAGTTCAATAGTTCTCGAAAGGACCTGTGAAGCCTCTGACCAATCATATATTCTTTGTACTCTAGGTAATTTGCACTTTTAATTGTATGTTGCCAGTATTACTCTTGAAATGTATACAATGTCTGTTTTTTTTTGTTTTTTTTAAAGGTCATAACGGTGTATAGCATGCCTGGGATGGATTCTGATTGGCTGATGGGAGAAAGAGGCAACCAGAAAGGCAAAGTGCCAATTACCTACCTTGAGCTACTTAATTAATTGACTTTGTTTTTTTTTCCTCCTTAAGTGCCGTTTTACAGCAAAGAAAACCTATTTATATGCAATTAACTTTGTATAATGTAGATGTAAGGGTCTTATATGTATAAATGTCTTAAATGAGTTTCAGCCATATAAAAGTGGCTTCTGACCGTGCTGCCAACTCTCTTGCATGGAAAAACACTCCTCGGTTCTAACTGTTACGGATGTGTTTGGCTTTCAGAACTCTGTACTGACTGAAAAGTCAATTCCAACAACCTTTTGCCATGGATTAGAAAATGTGACACCATTTTCTACTCCATTTATATTGTGGGTGACTAGCTTTTTCTTAATCTTTACCTGTTTGTAAAATAAATGTTTTTTTTTTTGTGCCAAATATTTTATTAATACATTTAATTCTTATGAGAGAACGGGACATTTCCTTTGTAGTCTCTGAGAGTCATTTGTTCTAATAACAGTTCTGTAAAATTCCATCAGTCGGTTGATACATTATTTTATTATTTGAGGTGGCTGGTTATTCGCATCCTTTCGTTGTTGGCATTTAACCCCTTCTTCCTGGTATTACAGTGTAACACTTGTAGTAATGAATTTCAGGAGTTATCACCTCCAATAACCCATTACTTAAGCTCCCCTGATTGGTGCACTTATTCACTGATGTGGATTCACTTAAAAGTAATTCATGACTTAAAATTTCTGGTTAACTTTATTATCTTGTGCATTCAGTTATTTACATCATTATCTACAAAATTGTCTCCTTTCATGGTCTGGCCACATATTCTCAAGTCCTGATTCATGGGTTTCTATTTTTTTCTTCTGTCCATTCCTTTAACAACCTTTATTAAAACAATAAAATTGTGACCTAGGAAGCTTAAGCATTAACATAAGATGTTCTTTGTATCTAGTAAATGTATATGGGAAAGGAAGAGAGATAAAACACCATCATTCAGTTCATTTTGTATTGTTTTATAAATATATTTAATATTCATAGGCTAAATATAGAAACTGAGCAAATTAAATGTGCATAAGAAATTAAAGCAACATTGGAATTTGTAAAATAAAAACAATATTTTGTCTTCCTATTTATTTTTTGCCCTTTTTTATTTGTAATACTGTTTTTGTTAATGAAACCTGTTGTGGCAAAAATATGCCTATAGTGTTTTCTGACCAAATACTTGCCTTTGTTTGCATCTCCTATAATCCCTATAAATGATCCCTATAAATATCTGAACTGTTTAAATTGTATCAAATTGTTCAACCAATACTGGCATTGTACAGCTGCAGAGAGCAACTGTGCCCAGTCCAAGAAATGCATAGTTCTCTGCAAGTGAATGATTGTGAGCGTGGGATTTCTATATGTAAAGGAAATGTTTTAGATTTAGCACAAAACCCTAGGTAAATCCTATGATATACACATCTGGAATTACTGAGTGTTGTAACTAAGAAAAGACCATTTTCATGTTCTTTAGCATCCCCCTAGATGTTTTTATTTTATAATAAGAATTCTTAGGCCATACACTAAAAGATAAATTTGTCAAATCAACCGATGCTCTTAGATGTTCTAGCAATCTTAAAGTTAAAGGCTAAGGCCCTGATTCAGCTCTGCGCTTCCATTTGGTTTTCAGACAGAAGTGTAACCAAAATAAGCACTGCGCATGCTGACAACGAGAGCGAGCACAGAAAGACAGGTGCAAGGCTGACCATCTGTCTGTGTCCACATTAATAGCGCTGTGTCAGAGTGAACGGGGAGTACCACGAAATTTGAAAGCTAAAAGTGGTGTTTTTATCATTTTAAATATGCGGTGTAGTGGTGCACAGTGCCTGCGCTTCTGCCATATGCTTACATGGTGTAAAATACCAACACTGAAAAATAGAATGTTAAAAAAAATAAAAAAAAAGTCATAGATTTAGCATTAAATACACCCCAAAAATAAAATGGTAAAATTTTACAACTATATTGCCTGCTGATGCTTGTGCTCCATGGCCTGCTGTGGTGTGTAAAAAATGCAGGGCTGACCCGCTACAAAAATATTGTTCCAATAAATAGCGCAAAAAAAGAAATTTTTACCTGGAAAGGGTGTGGATCACCGCTGCCAACGGCCCTTTTCCGAAAGGGCCATTTTCTCCTTGGGCAGTTCCGAACTGGCAGTGAAATCGATTTCTTCAGCCTTTCAGAGACAAAGCAATCCATCCACACAAGACCGAAGACGTGACTGCGAATAATACTCCCTTCCCTGCAGCATAACCTTATGACTCCCTTCCTAAAGCCTGACCCTAACACTGCCCTACCTACAGCCTGACCCCAAGAATCTCCTTCCATTAAAGCTGATTCAGAAGACTATGGACATGGTCCTCTACGAGATCAATCTGATAGAAGGCGAGGCTAATTCCAAGTTCAGCCGCTACTATGACATGCTTTACAATCAGAAGCTCCATCTGCTTTATGAACGGAGTGATAAAATCCAGCAAATACAGTATAAAGTTATGGGCGTATCTAGACATTTTGAAAGAAGCCTATGGAGAGTGGGAGAGAGAAAAGGCTCTCAGGAAAAGACCTGCTCCAATAGTGACCACACAGAGAGGAGTGACATTACTTCTGCTGCTTCTTCCCATGTATAAAATGGTGAGGAAAATGTTTCTGGAGCTCATATAAAGTATGAGCAGAATGTAACGGGTTAAATAACATACATATACCATTATAACTATGGAAACAATCCCTTACCCTATTTATCCTTTCATTTATATAATAAAATATAAAAAAATAAACTTAGAATTTGAGTTATTATTTCAGGAAGTCTATAAAGGTACTTTTGTCATACAATTTTTTTTCAATATTGTGATTAAGGACAGGATCCAGACCTCCAACATGGTTTTGCCCAGGTATAACATTCCTCTCTTAACTTCAAGCTCCTTCTTAAGTCTGGATCCAGCCCATTGTTTCAATAACTATCATAGATGGATTAATTAAATACGGGGAAATGACTGCTGCTCCAATAGGAGCAATTAAAACCAATAAAAATAAAAGGAGCACAGGTGCAATGTACGTTTATTATACATTTATTAAATATACATAGAATTAACACAAAAAAGACGTTTACTGTCCATTTGTGACTTAATCTCTACATGCATTACACCACTTTATCACCAACTATACTGTCGCCAGGAACTTGTCTTTTATATTACCATCGAGACTATATATAGCTTAGGACAAAGCATCTGATGGTTCACCATTTCGTCCAGAAGCTCATTTCCATTCACAGCTTTATCAGTGCAGTGATCACTCTTCGGAGCATACCAATGTCCCAGCAAACATTTGCAGCTACGTTAACCGGGACCATGCAGGCACGGCAGACGGGGGCCAAGTTTCATGATATCCTCCGGCTAAGTATAACCTGCCTGCGGTCTGCATAACTGCTCCATGCAAGACATCTGGTCACGATGATATATGAAGTGATATGTGACAGGCTCCATCTATCTTGTATATGCTTTTGACTTGCTGGCTCAAACTTTCACTAGTGGAAACTGATTTCATCAATTTGTCTTCCTACTATTGACCCTAGTGCAAATTATTAATATAGGGAACATCTGTATTGTTTGACTTCCAGTGTGGTTGATTCTTTTTGATACTAAATATACATTTTTATACAATGTATCTGGGATACTCTTATGGGACTTATTAACTGCAGTTTATAGGGGCCCCTATGTTTATGCACAGGTTGAGGGAGAGACTGTCGCTTTTTTTAGCTGATTATATTGTCTTACTCTTTTGCTTCTTTTTGTATTAATTCTGTGTATATTGAATAAGTAGACATTGCATTGTTAGTTTTATTGTTTCTAACTTGTACAATTACTATACCTCCCACTTTGCGTACACGCTGTGCACATTCCGTCCTGTCATCGGATACATTTCCATTATGAAAGTCTGCATCTGGAGGATCCGTAATGGAAGTGCAGTGTTTGTGCACATGCGTAAACGCAAAACATGGCCTTTTTCCGCACCGTGCTAATGCGAAAGATCCTTTTTGCATAAAGAACGGACCTCTGGATCCAGACTTCCGTCCTCGGAGCAGTTCAGATGACTGGGCAGGGTGGGATGTGGACAGCTTGTACGCTAACTGGGAGGAGGAAGATAGTATGCAAAGAGTACAGTGAGGGTTTGCTGAGAGCCCTCCACACTATCCAGACTTCCGAGCGGTCCCCATTTTACATGAGGATGTTGTGGAGGTCTTAAGGAAGGGGTCTGCTGCTGGAATCACTCGCCCACAAGGAAGTCTGGATAATAAACACACTTGTACCTGATAGGAGTTTCTCTCAGAAGCAGCAGCACCACCACAGAGACAGGAAAAGAGCAGGTCACATGGATGTCGCTAGAAAGGTCCTGGACTCCTGGCTTTATCACCTCCGAATCCGATGCTGATGCTTCTGCTGGGCAGCCTGCATTCTCAGTGACATTACTATGTAATCTACTCTCTGGCCAAGGGTGGCAGCGCCCACCCACCCCCCTTTGGCTGGTGCCCCTGGCAAGTGCCATCCTGGCCAAGTGGTAGATATGTCCCTGCATTTTTTTCTATATAGAATTATAATGCCACAATCATTTTATTGGCATAATATTGCTGCACCAGCTCATCTCTACATCAGAGTTGCTGAGTTATTTTCCGAGTGTTACTAGGGGATGGGCAAAACTTGCTGTAATTGCATCAACAAGACCAACCACAACCCTAGTAATACTATGAAAAGTAGCATTATTGGACGGTGGTGGGGCTTAGGTATGCAATTTGCATAAATGACGTCATCAAGACTAACCTCCATACCAGCATTTATTTCTGGCAACCCTGCTCTATATGCACAAGCTTCTTTTCCCCTTCCAGGACATCATGCCTCCTGCTCTGATATGACACAACATTACCTCTATTATTTCATCTCCTTCATTTTCCCTGTAACTTTCCTCCCTTGGCAGTCTCAATGCTGAATCCTGATTTTTGTGCGGGTGAAGGGAAGCCACTTCCCCTTAATTCACAAGGTATTTTGCCAGCAGACCCCAAAATGAATACTTCTGCTGTGTCCTCACCTGAGCGTTCCGTTCTGCAACACCAGCTTAAAACCTGCAAAAACACAGTCATAGGGCTGGATTTACTGAGCTGCGGATTTGGAAAAGTGGAGATGTTGCCCATAGCAACCAATCAGATTCTAGCTCTCACTTTCCTATTACATACTAGAGAATGTCAGCTAGAATCTGATTGGTTCCCTAACCCAGAGCATCCAAAGCCATACTGGAAGTGCAGCCTGTGTTCAATCTTTACAATCAGGAAAACAACCATTTTGCTTGAGCCTGGATCCGGTCCACTGAACTCTTCTCCTGTATGTTCCAACACTTTCTAATTATAAACATATCTTAAGATGATCTTATAATACCACCTTCCACAGCGCTCTCATCTTTTTCCCCTTTGTTTGTCTAATCAGTGCTTGCTTTTATGTGCATTGTGTAGAGTACAGTAATCGAAGGAATACTACAAATTCTGACAACCATATTCAAACTGTTGCTAACTTTCTAATGACTTTCAATGGTCATTAGGGGAAATTGATTTTTTTTTTTGTTGAAATTATTGTTTGGGTCGTGTGTGCTTTCATGCCTGTCATTTTACAGACAGAATAACAGATTACTACCTGTAGACTGTCTTACAGGTCATTTCACTAAATAAATTTAGGGCAGCAACTTTCAATCAGTTGTACAGAAAATAAAATTTCTGATTCCATTAAGCAAGAAACAAAGTTCAAGTTGCTTTAACCTTTATACCCGCTCATCATTTTGACATAACTCAGCTGTACAGAAGAAGCAGAAAATGGATTTCAAGAAATTAACCTTTGGCTTCTAAAGACGGGTACACTTTGAAGCATGACATGATCCGCTTTACTCGAATGTGTATTGAAAACTTAGCTGCAGCTTATGAAGCTGTGCCTCAAAACTAGGTTGGTTCAGAAGACTGAAATATTGAATCTTATTGAAGTAAGTCTTTTCTCGCTTTTTGTATGTGATCTCATTGATATTGAAAATAGTTATGCAATTGCTTGCAAAAAGTACAACAGAGAATTACTGCGTCAAATAAACGCAGTGGGCTGGATCCAGACTTAAGTAAGTGCTTGAAATTAGTTACGCCTAAGCTAAACCATGTTGATTTCAGGGGGAGTCAAGTTAATTGTATTCTTTGAATGCAGGGATTTATCTTTGAATTGCTTACTGCACACAGATACTGACCAGCTTTACTATCACACTGTTATTTAGACTTGGGATAGGAAACATCACCTCTCAACTCTAATACTGTTTGCAACAGATGAAATATGACCAGTGCCACCGAGAGGGAGGGAGGGGGTACTAATTACCTGGGCCTGGACCTGCCAAGGGGCCTGGTTATGTCTAGCACTGATGGTCTTTTAAATCGGAAAAAAAAAATCCTTTTAAAGAGTCTGGAAATGTTTTCTTTTGGGTGAGGGGGCAGTGGTCCGTTGTCAGCCTTTGCTGACACAACAGTCCCAGCCATCATTGGTGTCAGTAGGAGAGGTCCTACAGCAAAGCTGGGGACGGTTTCCTGACAAGCTGAGTTGCAGACAGGCAGCCAATCAGAGCTCAGCACAGGCAGGGAGCAGTTACTTTCACTTTCTGGCTGCCCAGCGTCTCCCTGCTTCTCTCTGGAGGATTGGACCAGTTTCTGTTGAAGGTAAGCTTTATTGTCTGTCTGTCTGTCTGTCTGTCTGTCTATCTCATATATACACTGCTCAAAAAATAAAGGGAACACTTAAACAACACAATGTAACTACAAGTCAATCACACTTCTGTGTAATCAAACTGTCCACTTAGGAAGCAACACTGATTGACAATCAATTTCACATGCTGTTGTGCAAATGGAATAGACAACAGTTGGAAATTATAGGCAATTAGCAAGACACCCCCAATAAAGGAATGGTTCTGCAGGTGTTGACCACAGACCACTTCTCAGTTCCTATGCTTTCTGGCTGATGTTTTGGTGTCAATCACACTTCTGTGTAATCAAACTGTCCACTTAGGAAGCAACATTGATTGACAATCAATTTCACATGCTGTTGTGCAAATGGAATAGACAACAGTTGGAAATTATAGGCAATTAACAAGACACCCCCAATAAAGTAGTGGTTCTGCAGGTGGTGAGCACAGACCACTTCTCAGTTCCTATGCTTTCTGGCTGATGTCACTTTTGAATGCTGGCGGTGCTTTCACTCTAGTGGTAGCATGAGGTCTACTCTACAACCCACAGAAGTGGCTCAGGCAGTGCAGCTCATCCAGGATGGCACATCAATGCGAGCTGTGGCAAGAAGGTTTGCTGTGTCTGTCAGCGTAGTGTCCAGAGCATGGAGGTGCTACCAGGAGACGTGAAGGAGGCCATAGGAGGGCAACAACCCAGCAGCAGTACCGCTACCTTTGGCCGCTATATTTGGGAGTCTGACCACTGCAGCGGCATAATCATCTCTGTTGGGCTCAGCGGGGGGGGGGCAAGACATTGCTGTACCGGGGCCCAGAATTTCTCTTGGCGGCCCTGAATATGACTCCCCTGCAATCAACATGGTTTAGCCCAGGAGTAACTCATTTCAAGCACCTACTTAAGTTTGGATCCGGCCCAGTGTCCATATTTGTAGACAGGCTTCTTAATACCTTTTGAAAATTAACTCATGCCAGAGAATAACTTGCATCTCCTGACATCTTACGCTAGATTTACTGAACTGCGGTAAAGGAAAACCAATCAGACTCTAGCTTTCACTTTCCTATTACATTTTAGAGAATGTCTGCTAGAATGGTCTCAATATTTCATTTTGCAGTTTTGTTAACTTAGCCCTTGGTGTCTACCCAACTCTTCCCTTCTCTGCTTGCCGACCATGATAGTGGGATGCTGGTGGTTTCGAACACTCAGTGCATGCAAAAAAAAAAAACCCTGAGTTGGTAGAAGTAAGATCATTTCATGTCTACTGCTCTCTCCATATTACTGGCCCAGAGGCACATTGTGATTGGAATTAGTTTTACCTCAGAGGAAGAGGTCACGGGTTATTTGGAATGTTTATTTTTTATTTTTTTGTAAAAGTGCTCAATGTATTTGTCATTGTTTGAGGAACTGGCATCATCTTAAGCAGGTTTGCACGTGTCCGGTAGGAGAGCTAGAGACCCCAAGTGCCTCTGCCACTCGATGATAGTCACTATCCCTTTCATGTAAATACGCAGCCTTAAAATGATTTGACTGCACATTCTTACTATGCCAAACACAACTCCATGATGTAGCTTGGAAAAAGCATATTTTCTAAATTATATAGCATATCATTTATGTCACCTACTTTACTTTCATCCCACTGCAAATGTCTCTTTTGCATCTTTTGTTTATCAGATAAGCAATATTCTTTTATTCAACTGTAAATCACAATCTAGTGGTAAAATGAAACCCAATAAAAATGTGTATGCTGCAGTCAGGATAATGGGTAGCAAATAAGCTTTTATAACCTCTAACAGCTCCACTGTGCAGAGAGGCAGGTATGAGATAGCGGCATAGTTTTCATTTCCCTATGTGTACAAATGAAGTTATGTTCTTGTCATTATGTACTGCTCTTCTTGTGGCTCGCTATAATAATTTATAACTGGATTTCAGGCAGCAAGCCCACAATACGCTACGCATTTATTGCTAGATTTCAGCCCATAATTCTCTCACCGGTCCTTTAGGAATCTTGAATAGACCAGAATGTAAAGAAAAATCATTATGAGTCAGAAAAACAATACTGAGGTCTTAAGGCATAGATATTTGTAGTACTGCTATTGTATGGAAACTGGTTCTAAGTTATTCTGTTTTTTATTTGAAATTTTGCAGATGGTTTTATAGATTACAGGAACTAATAAAGCTTTTTTTTTTATACTTATACAAAGGGAAAAAGAAAGACAGTGGCTTGCTTTGGCACGCTAATACCTAATGTATCAAGCTAAACCTCATAGAAATGACAGCAACTATGTTATTATATTTAAAAAAAAACACCAAAACTATCCTTATTTTAAATGACATACTAATTCAATTGATTCAAAGGCTTGGATTCACAAATAATACCTCTAGCAGACTTTTGTGAGCTTCGTATGGAAGTTTGCGTGAAAAATGCGCAATAGAACGCAGCCAACCAATGCTACGCTTCGTGCATATCTGAGCCCCATGCGTAGGAGATATGCGGGGGGGGGGAGAAAGTGTTTAAATTGTACAGTAAGGGCTTGGACAAACCATGGGCCAGATCCAGACCTAAGTGCACTTTAAGTACGATCTCGTACTATGTACTCCCTTTGGTCGCTCGTAATTTTGCTGCTTTACAGCTTCCAGACCCTACCTTAACTTTTCCAAGCGTAAGAAGACTCGTACATAGCGTCCTGACGTACGTGACTGCCAAACCCAGCCCATACTGTACAATTTAAATGCCTCCCTCTGTCTCCAGTGTGTATTTACGGCTAGCGTATGTTTGACACGCCCCTTCATACGTAGGTACCAACTTGTTACATTCGATCAGAGTTATGATGCGTAACATATGCCACGCGCAGGCGCAGAACATACAAACAGCTGCAGTTACGCAAGCAGCATGCGCAGAACATACAAACAGCTGCAGTTACGCAAGCAGCATGCGCAGAACATACAAACAGCCGAAGTTACGCAAGCAGCATGCGCAGAACATACAAACAGCCGAAGTTACGCAAGCAGCATGCGCAGAACATACAAACAGCCGAAGTTACGCAAGCAGCATGCGCAGAACATACAAACAGCCGAAGTTACGCAAGCAGCATGCGCAGAACATACAAACAGCCGAAGTTACGCAAGCAGCATGCGCAGAACATACAAACAGCCGAAGTTACGCAAGCAGCATGCGCAGAACATACAAACAGCCGAAGTTACGCAAGCAGCATGCGCAGAACATACAAACAGCCGAAGTTACGCAAGCAGCATGCGCAGAACATACAAACAGCCGAAGTTACGCAAGCAGCATGCGCAGAACATACAAACAGCCGAAGTTACGCAAGCAGCATGCGCAGAACATACAAACAGCCGAAGTTACGCAAGCAGCATGCGCAGAACATACAAACAGCCGAAGTTACGCAAGCAGCATGCGCAGAACATACAAACAGCCGAAGTTACGCAAGCAGCATGCGCAGAACATACAAACAGCCGAAGTTACGCAAGCAGCATGCGCAGAACATACAAACAGCTGCAGTTACGCAAGCAGCATGCGCAGAACATACAAACAGCCGCAGTTACGCAAGCAGCATGCGCAGAACATACAAACAGCCGCAGTTACGCAAGCAGCATGCGCAGAACATACAAACAGCCGCAGTTACGCAAGCAGCATGCGCAGAACATACAAACAGCCGCAGTTACGCAAGCAGCATGCGCAGAACATACAAACAGCCGCAGTTACGCAAGCAGCATGCGCAGAACATACAAACAGCCGCAGTTACGCAAGCAGCATGCGCAGAACATACAAACAGCCGCAGTTACGCAAGCAGCATGCGCAGAACATACAAACAGCCGCAGTTACGCAAGCAGCATGCGCAGAACATACAAACAGCCGCAGTTACGCAAGCAGCATGCGCAGAACATACAAACAGCCGCAGTTACGCAAGCAGCATGCGCAGAACATACAAACAGCCGCAGTTACGCAAGCAGCATGCGCAGAACATACAAACAGCCGCAGTTACGCAAGCAGCATGCGCAGAACATACAAACAGCCGCAGTTACGCAAGCAGCATGCGCAGAACATACAAACAGCCGCAGTTACGCAAGCAGCATGCGCAGAACATACAAACAGCCGCAGTTACGCAAGCAGCATGCGCAGAACATACAAACAGCCGCAGTTACGCAAGCAGCATGCGCAGAACATACAAACAGCCGCAGTTACGCAAGCAGCATGCGCAGAACATACAAACAGCCGCAGTTACGCAAGCAGCATGCGCAGAACATACAAACAGCCGCAGTTACGCAAGCAGCATGCGCAGAACATACAAACAGCCGCAGTTACGCAAGCAGCATGCGCAGAACATACAAACAGCCGCAGTTACGCAAGCAGCATGCGCAGAACATACAAACAGCCGCAGTTACGCAAGCAGCATGCGCAGAACATACAAACAGCCGCAGTTACGCAAGCAGCATGCGCAGAACATACAAACAGCCGCAGTTACGCAAGCAGCATGCGCAGAACATACAAACAGCCGCAGTTACGCAAGCAGCATGCGCAGAACATACAAACAGCCGCAGTTACGCAAGCAGCATGCGCAGAACATACAAACAGCCGCAGTTACGCAAGCAGCATGCGCAGAACATACAAACAGCCGCAGTTACGCAAGCAGCATGCGCAGAACATACAAACAGCCGCAGTTACGCAAGCAGCATGCGCAGAACATACAAACAGCCGCAGTTACGCAAGCAGCATGCGCAGAACATACAAACAGCCGCAGTTACGCAAGCAGCATGCGCAGAACATACAAACAGCCGCAGTTACGCAAGCAGCATGCGCAGAACATACAAACAGCCGCAGTTACGCAAGCAGCATGCGCAGAACATACAAACAGCCGCAGTTACGCAAGCAGCATGCGCAGAACATACAAACAGCCGCAGTTACGCAAGCAGCATGCGCAGAACATACAAACAGCCGCAGTTACGCAAGCAGCATGCGCAGAACATACAAACAGCCGCAGTTACGCAAGCAGCATGCGCAGAACATACAAACAGCCGCAGTTACGCAAGCAGCATGCGCAGAACATACAAACAGCCGCAGTTACGCAAGCAGCATGCGCAGAACATACAAACAGCCGCAGTTACGCAAGCAGCATGCGCAGAACATACAAACAGCCGCAGTTACGCAAGCAGCATGCGCAGAACATACAAACAGCCGCAGTTACGCAAGCAGCATGCGCAGAACATACAAACAGCCGCAGTTACGCAAGCAGCATGCGCAGAACATACAAACAGCCGCAGTTACGCAAGCAGCATGCGCAGAACATACAAACAGCCGCAGTTACGCAAGCAGCATGCGCAGAACATACAAACAGCCGCAGTTACGCAAGCAGCATGCGCAGAACATACAAACAGCCGCAGTTACGCAAGCAGCATGCGCAGAACATACAAACAGCCGCAGTTACGCAAGCAGCATGCGCAGATGTCGGCGCCCATGGATCAGGACACAGCCACACTTGCCACCAGAAACCCACGTGGAGGACGCCGCAGCAAGACTGGTAAGTATAAGCAGAGGCTGTCACTGTTTCAGTGACAGACTCCGACGAGCTGCAGCAGCCGCCCGCCGGGAGAGGGACGCCGTTAGAGAACCAGGGAGCAGGTAAGTGCGGCGTCTGCCGCGGCTTGTGATACCCGGGTATTTCGTGGAGATGTGAAAGGTGCACTTCCGGTGGACCCGTGTCAGAAGACCCGGGAATTCAACCCGGGTGAAAAGAAGGGTTATTCCCGGGTCCGACACGTATAGGGGTGCAGTGTGAAAGGTTTTTCAACCCGGGTAGCACCTAATGTACCTCGATTGGTGGAATTTTTTTACTATTGCCCTGGCAACAAGTGTTGCCAGAGCAACGGTAAATACGCAACGCACCGCGATGACAGCAGGACAGACCCGGGTCTCGGAATTTCCCGGGTCTGCCCTGCAGTGTGAAACGGGATCTGTGACCCTGGGATCCTCTGCTGCTCTGGCAATATCCCAGGTCTATGAACCCGGGGCCGGGGCGGGATTGGTGGACTTTTTCTACTATTGCCCTGGCAACAAGCGTTGCCAGAGCAACGGTAAACAAATTACGCACCGCGATGACAGCAGGACAGACCCGGGTCTCGGAATTTCCCGGGTCTGCCCTGCAGTGTGAAACGGGATCTGTGACCCTGGGATCCTCTGCTGCTCTGGCAATATCCCAGGTCTATGAACCCGGGATATTGCCGGGGTGGCGATCTGAAAGGGGTATAATAGTGCTTTTTAAACTTGCTTAACCTGTAGTACTACATGGTTTTACCAAGGTGCAAATTTGCTCCTTTTTTTTGCTCTTCCAACTCTGGATGAACCCAGCGTCTTCATTTTATGCTGCATAGGTTCAGATCATAAAACGATAATACTGTATGACATCCTTCTATAGAATACTTTTTTAAATGCTTTCTGTGCCTGATGTACTACACTTCCGGCACATATAAATCAATGTTCACATTAACTGAATAGAAGAATACCGTGAGAATTTACACCTAATATTTCCTGTGGTGACTGCAACTAATGATCTCCAATTAACAGGTTTTACATTTACCAAATTGTTGTGATTCATTCTGTCAAAAGATCAATAAGATAAATTTGATCCAGCAAAGTTATCAGGACATTTAAGTATCCATGAAATAGCTAATCAATTGCAGGAAAAAGTCATTGTGATGCATTGAGATATTGACTTCCTGGTTAAAAGATCTATGTGCTGTATTTTTAGTCTAGCAGATCATGATGTACAACAACCTTAAATAACTAGGTGCAACACCTGCCAAAATGAAATCAACACAATTGAGTGTGTGTGTTTGGGCGGGTGTTCTGGTGCAAGTAGAGGCAAATATATATCAATTCATCTAGTAAAAATTCTGGGGTCAAGCAAGTATGTAAATTTATTAGTTTTATCCTTAGACCATTCCCAAACCGTGGCATTTCTTAGCATATTGTTGAGCCATAGAAAGTGTCAGCCCTGTCCTCTTTATATATACACAGTAGAGTATCCAGCTGTCAGGCCAAGAGGCAGCACCATGGTCCATATGGTGGATGACTTTCCCAGTTACATGGCTTTCACATCACCAGTCGGCAATAACCTGGTATTTTCAATACCGTATATATACCATATATACCAATATTGCCGTGTGATTTAAGGAAACCCCCCCCCCCCCGTGTCTGACCCTTAAAACACTGCAGGGTAGACCCCGTAAATTCCTAGACCCTAATCTGCCCTGACATTGTGTGCGGCTCTGGGGGAGATATTTGTTTACTAATGCCATAACAATAGTAAACAAATCCTTCAATCAGGTGACTTTGCGAGAGACCCATGTTGAAAAATCACACGGGATCTTTCACATTGACACCTTCTTTTTTCCTAAGTAGTTAGACCTTGGTCAAGGAAAGGGGACATTTCACATCACCGGGTTTGATCTGAGACTGGAGTCAAACGCCAAAATCCTTGTTTTTGGTGGTGATGTGAATGGGGTATTTAGTCAGGACTTTGTACCGACCTCAGTGACAGGTGGGAGGAATGACTTGATTAATGCTGCTTGTGGGGGATAGTAAAGTTTAGTAAGATGCCAATCACTGTGTATAGCCATGCTGAGTTCATGTAATTTGTGATACTTGAATTGAATTGTGGCTCGAGTGAGTGTGCAGACTTTTTTTTAGCTGTAAATACTGTTTTGCTTTATGAACAGCAGATGGCAGCAAAACGTCTTGCCACTGCATTATGTAGAACCCCTCAAGTGATTGTTTTACTCTGTGGCATCGTTGACATAAATGTATATATACTTATTAATAGTGTTTCATATTATTGATTTACTTAGAAAATATGATTGGTTTATATATATATATTCTCCAATACAAATTATGACAGTATAAATCTCATTATATAGATAAAGGACAGATCTCTAT
Source organism: Limnodynastes dumerilii (assembly GCA_011038615.1). NCBI lineage: Eukaryota > Metazoa > Chordata > Amphibia > Anura > Limnodynastidae > Limnodynastes > Limnodynastes dumerilii. The sequence continues at coordinate 263,325 of WWET01000574.1, read as the reverse complement.
GCCAAATATTATGTCAACCTTCTAATCAATGTATTTTGTTCAGATATGTTTGTATGGTTTCTGTTTAAATGCTTTAGCCATATTCTCTTTGTGAAGTTATTTAAAAGTATTATGGATGTTTTATTAACAGGGTTTTGTAGTGCTTTGCAGAGAATATTTAATAGTCACATCGTTTCCTTTCCCATTGGATCTACATTCCTAGTTCCCTAACACAGACTTAGACTAGGGTTAATTTATTCAGCAGCCAATCAACCTACCAGTATAGGTTTTTTTTTGGAGTGTGGGAAACCCACACAGACATTGGGAGAACATACACAATCAACACAGATAAGGCCTAGTTCAGGAATCGAACTGATGACCTCAGCACTGTGAGATACATAGTAATAGTATTACACTGTCTAGTCATTTTCTACTGAAGAGTTAACAATTTTTTTTATTTATTTCTTATTTATTTTATCTGGGCTTTATGTTATGTCAGGAATGTCTAAAATGCACTAAAAGTTATTCTTAGCTCCCACACTAACTGGCGTAAGTGATTGAACTAGTCATTTTATAGATAATACAAACTTTACAATTGGGTCTAAAATACAAAAAAAAAATCACTAAATTCCCCCTATGTTTTGGAGTGTTTCAATGGTGTTGCCATTGTCAGATCTATATATTATGCTGCACTGACAGCTTTGAAGGTATATTCAGAGTTATCAGAGCAGCATAGTACATAGCTCTGCAGCAGCACTTTGAAGAATAGGGAGCCTTTCAGATAGCTGATTGGCTCCCTTAAAATATCAGGAGCATGCTGGAGAATGCATCGTGATTGGTTCAATACAAGTATTTATTGTAAGACTGGCAATATAGAACAGTATTTTTAAGAAAGCCACATCATTGGCAAAAGGTCCTGTACTTACTGCAATATGAAAAAGTAAATAAAATTGTGTATATATGAAACACTCCTGCCAGGGGCGGTTTGGAGCGGGAACATGGTGGCATAATTCTTTCAGATGGAAAGGAAAAGGTTGGGGGTCTCATGTACCAATCCTGCACACAAACTCATAAATTTCTTAAAGCACCCGTTTGTTAGGGAGGGTGAAGCTTGAAATTCGCTCCACCAGACATGAATAAAAATAGCACAGATGATCAGGAAGAAGGATGGTATATAGTAGGCACAGATTAAACCCTACAGAGGCCCCTAGGCAGTTGAAATCTCACCCCCCTCGCAAATTATCTCCCAGTGCGTTTTTATTTTCACCAACATACAACTTTAATAAACAGTATTTTTTCTACAGTCTTTAATGTCAAATTTTCATTTCTTTGAGTTGAGTTTTTTGTCTATATTTAGAAAAACAACAAAAGAAAACTTGATTGTAATTTTCTTTTTAGATAAAAACAATCTTATTTGGATCCATTGTCACAGGAGCCCTTAAACGGCATGGAGCCCATATGCTGAAGCCTACTCTGCCTATTTGGTTATCCGGCACTGCAGTCCCATAATGCTCTGCTTGCTATCAGCTATGTCTATACTGTTGGAGCATGCTGGGACTTGTAGTTTCACATTACCTGGTATTTGATACCATGTCAGTTTGTTAGTGATGTCTATACTGTGACAGGAGTTTTGTACATGATGCAGAAGCTGTATGGTGACAGGTGCAGTGTGCTACTTGCTGTATGTGTTAGCAGAGTAACTCACTATGCTAAATTTGATTGCAAAAAGCATTTAATATTGTTTAATACAAGTATAATGTCTTGTTACTCTATGACATGGGTGTACTATGTGTTACCATGGCCCCATGCTGAAAGGGGCATTATTAAGATTGAGAGGAATGCATTTGCTCTTACTTTTCCATCAGATTCCTTTCAATGTTTCCCAGCCAGCCAGGATTATAGAATTGCAACATGATTTGAGTGCTCCCGACTGTTCTGCTATACCTATAAACAGATGTCCTTTACATCTACAGTGATTTTATTAACAGCACTAATAGCTCACTTGTTCTTAGATTTTTATCACTTGATGGCTTAATTTTAAGTTAAGAAACTGGCCTTTTGCAGCACAAGATAAATTATTTATGAGTCAAGGCTTTTACTACATAAAACAATCCCTACACGCTGTGCCTTCTCGTTCCTAGTTCATATATTTTATTTTTCAGTCACGATTATTTAAATCTTTTGAAACCTTCAGGAAATGAAATGTCTATCAAAAGGCAGACTCTATTATAATTCCAGTCAAATTCATCATATAGCCACATTGTATTATACCATAAAGGTAGGTGACCTTTGAAATGTTAAATCAATTTTATATGGACTCAAAAAACATATCGCTAAAATGATGTGTGTAATGATGGCATTTCTTCAAAAAATAAAAGCAATGTTGAATGGAAAAGTATGTGATCTAAAGCTCCTACTGCTTAAGAGTCCTGTTAAAGGATTGTATAAATCACATGCTGTTATCTATCCACATAGAACCGGATCCACAGAAATGCTGCCACTGTGTTTGCAATCCCCAAGGAGTTCCAAGGAACAGAGGAGCTCTATTAGTGGATTGCAATGTGATCCTAAAGTTAGTCATGCGAAGGGAGACCACTTGTATTGAAGAACTTGCGTATCCAGGACCCAACTTTAAATGTTACGTACCGTCCCCATGGAAAATGGTGCTGGTGCATAACAGCATGGCGAATCACAAGGAAGCCTGGATCATGAGGTTCCAGATCTTTGATGGAAGCCTTAAGCTAATGAATGTGCAGTAGTAAAACGTTAGCGTTTTCCACATACAGAGGGGGCTGGATCCAAACTTAAGATGGAGCTTGAAATTAAGAGAGGAGAGTTACTCCTGGGCTAAACCATGTTGATTGCAGGGGAGTCATATTTCATCTATTGCAAACAGTATTAGAGTTGAGAGGTGATGTTTCCTATTCCAAGTCTAAATAACAGTGTGATAGTAAAGCTGGTCAGTATCTGTGTGCAGTAAGCAATTCAAAGATATATCCCTGCATGCAAAGAATACAATTAACTTGACTTCCCCTGAATTCAACATGGTTTAGCCCAGGAGTAACTTTCCTTTCTTAGGACCTGATTCACACTTAAGAATCTTCTTAAAATAACAACTTAAAGTCACACCTGGACTAAACCATGTTGATTGCAGGGGAGTCATATTTCATTTGTTGCAAATAGCATTAGTGTTGAAAGGTGTTATTTCCCAGCCCAAGTCTAAATAACAGTGTAATAGTAAAGCTGGTCAGTATCTGTGTGCAGTAAGCAATTCAAAGATGTTTTCTTGCATGCAAAGAATACAATTAACTTGACTCCCCCCGAAAACAACATGGTTTTGCCCAGGAGTGACTTTAAGTTCTTATTTTAAGAAGATTCTTCAGTGTGAATCAGGTTCTTAATTTCAAGCTCATTCTTAAGTCTTGATCCAGCCCTGAGTGTGTAATGCATTTTGTAAGTCTGGATACGATCCACAGTGCTTTATTTGTGGTTTACTAAGCAGTTTTCCACAGCCAGGGGCTAGAGCTGTTTAGATTCTAATAATGCACTGGGGACTGGGTGCATCAAGAAGGGGGCAGATTCTGGAAACTGGCCTGCTCAAGCAGTAGAAGCATTCAAAGCTCCTAAAAGGGCCTTCATCTCAGCTTCTGTTCTTCGTCATTCCTATCTAGAACCTCCATTTGTAGTGCAAGTGGATGCTTCTGATGTGGGCGCAGTGCAGTTTTATCACATTGATCAAGAACTGCATCCCTGCACCTTCTTCTCCAAAAAAATCTCCAGCACGGAGCACAATTATAATATGGGGAACTGGGAATTATAATATTGAAGCTGAAGCTGATCTATACCCATTGTTCCCAAATCCACCAATGTAGTAGGTCTCATACAAGATCTCTATTCACACATTTAATTGAAACAGGATGAGGAACCCCCACAAAGCCTTTTTGTGCCTGCAGACCTGCTGAAGTTGGTCCTGGCAGAAACCCATGACCGGAGAAAAGCTTTTATCTCGGATGGTGTGGTGGCCTGCCATGGCCCAAGATATCAAGGAGTATGTGTGGTCCTGCACAGCTTGTGCCTGTAACAAATCTTGCACCCTCCCTTTTGGTCCACCCACCCATTGTCCATCCCCAAGTGTCCCTAGACTCATCTCCCCAAGGACTTTCTTACCAATATCTCTGCCGCTCTGGAAACACGACAAGCTGGGTGGTAGTGGATTGATTCAGTAAAATGGCACATTTTGTCTCTCTACAAAGTTTACCATCTGCCAAGACCTTGGCCAGACTCTTTGTCAGTAATATCTTCTGGCTGCATGGACTCCCCAATGACATGGTTTCTGACAGGGGATCTCAATTCATTGCCCAGTTCTGGAAATCCTTCTGTCAGCAACTTAAGATTAGTCAGTCTGTCCTCTGGGTATCAGCCTCAGTCCAACGGACAGACTGAGTGGGTGAACCAAGCATTAAGCAGTATCTGCGTTGTTACACCTTCAAATTCTAAGATTGGACTGAAAATCTAATCTAATCTAACCATTTGCTTACAATAATGCTACTTACTCTTCCACTGGGCTATCATCCCAACTCTAACTCTCCTCTTCAGATTGTTCTGATGTCCAAAAGACTGAAAGGAAGACTAGGATGGTCTGGAAGAAGGTCAATGCTACATCAAAATGCTTCTCAGGTAAAATTGAGGGAGGGCAGGAGCAAGATTCCGCGTAGATTCAAAGGGGAG
>WWET01000574.1:241231-258546 GCA_011038615.1 Limnodynastes dumerilii | reverse complement strand
ATCTGCCAACCCTTTAGGAAGTTGGAGCCCTGGTACATTGGTCCTTTCCCCATAATAAAGTCAATCCATCCAGTAGGCTTCAAATTGAAACTTCCTAGAAGCATGAGGATTCCAAATACCTTCCATGTTTCATTAATGAAAACAGTGGGCATATGAAGCAGGTTTAACGCTGTGATCCAGAAATACCTTCCTATTATGGTTGAAGAATAGGAAGAATTTGAGGTGGAGGCGATTCTAGATTCCAAGGTGGTGAGAGGTCAACTTCCTTACCTTGTCCATTGAAAAGGTTATGGGCCAGAGGAGATAGCATGGATTCCTGTCAAGGATCTTAATGCAGATCATCCGGTCAAGAAATTTCACAAGGAATTTCCTTCCAAACCTGGTTCTAGTGGTATAAGAACCTCTCGGCTACTGTTACATGCTGCCACACTAATCATAATGACATGTAAATTCTTACCTTCTCTGCAGCTAGCCCTCACTCTCCTGTCCCAGTGCCCACTGCAGGAATCAATCCCTGCAGGCCATTGCACCAGGCATAGCCTGTACATGTCTGTTACTGGCATCTGCTGCCTATAGTAGACGCACCCTTCCTCCACTTGGGGTAGATCCAGAGCAACGTACGGCACTGAACTTACACAAGCCATTTGCGTAAATTCATTGTCGGGGAACATCTGCGCATGCATGCGGTAGATGTTCCTTTAGCACAAGTACTTATGGGGAAGGGGCAGACCCTTCCCTTACGATGGGTCTATTCCCACCAAGTAGGCGGGAATAGCCATTTAAATAACAGCTACGGGGCAGGGGGAGCCCCGTTACGATTACGTCTGTGGCCGTAAGGCCGCAAAACTAGTTGTAATATATAAGGTAGGAATCTGGACACGTAAGATTTACTACCGAGAGCAGGGAGTGCAGGGGGCATGCACTCCCCGCTACGCGATCATATTTATGGACCCTCTCACGCGCGTAATGTGTGTGTGGGTCTGGATCTGCCTTTGCCTTTTATGGCCATCTGTCTGTTATGTTACTGACAGGTCATCCAGCCAATCAGAGCCATATAGAGGGATCTGACGGCCAATCACCAACTAGCAGTTTCTTTGTAGAGCTGGCAGTGGATGTGCCTTACTGCGGGTTATAGCGACTGTTCCAGGGTTTTACCTGCTTTCTACTCTTCTGATCTGTTGCAAGTGTGTGACCGCTTCTTTGTTCTCCTTTCCCTCCATCCTGGCCTCGCTGGTTCTGTGTTATACCCTCATATCTGTGGCATTCACCATATATTGTGCATTAAATCTTACACTCATATCTCTGCTTCTTGGCATATATTGTGTATCTTCTCTCGCTCTTCAGGGCAAGTTTGTACTTCTGTGCGCTTCTCTTCACTTTCCAGTCTCTTGTGGTGCTTGGGTGAGAGCGGTTGTCTCTGAGCATTTGCTGTTTGCAGTCATCTCCCTGCCAGCTAACGGTAGCTACTACCAGGGACCGAGACCCGCTAGCTACCAGCAGCCCAGACTATTACCATCATCAGTAGCTCTAGACTCCAAGTTAGATTCCACGCCCTGGTAGGTGGTATCACCTTAACATAGCTTAGAACCACCTGGCTCTATCCAGTCTGTGTTTTTTTCATTTTTTTTTTTTTTAAATCCCATAGTCATTGGATGTTCTACATGTAAAACTACTTCTCATAGCATTTTGAGGATTATTTCAATCCAAAAGGGAGTATATTATTACTGGAAATTAAATGGTAAAGTAGTCTATTGTGTTCCAAACTCACCAATTATAAGAAATAACTATGAACGGATGCTCGCCTGCTTCAATGCTGACATTTGGAGATCATATACCACTTTACAATTTAGCAAATTATATGCTTCTCTTTTAATAAAGGAATATCACGTCCACATGAAAATTACAATTCTGAAATAGAGATAACCCTATCCTCCTGTTACATGACAGAATAGTGCATGCAAACAAGCCACACATCCACATTACAGGAATAGTGCATGCAGGCAGGCTATACACACATTACAGGAATAGTGCATGCAGACAGGTCACACACACTCACATTACAGGAATAATGCATGCAGACAGGTCACACACACTCACATTACAGGAATAGTGCATGCAGACAGGTCACACACACTCACATTACAGGAATAATGCATGCAGGACACACACTCACATTACAGGAATGATGCATGCAGACATGCCACACACACTCACATTACAGGAATAGTGCATGCATACATACAGACAGACAAACAGGCCACACACACTCACATTACAGGAATAATGCATGCATACATACAGACAGACAGACAGACCACACACACTCACATTACAGGAATAATGCATACATACAGACAGACAGACAGACAGACAGACCACACACACTCACATTACAGGAATAGTGCGCGCACACACACACACACACACACACACACCCACACACACACACACACACTCTACAGGAATAGTGCATGCAGACAGGCCACACACACTCACATTACAGGAATAGTGCATGCAGACAGGACACACACTCACATTACAGGAATAGTGCATGCAGACAGGACACACACTCACATTACAGGAATAGTGCATGCAGGCAGACACCACACGCACGCACGCACGCACACACACACACGCACACACACACGCATTATTATTTCTATAATACATAGTTTTGTTAAACTTCATTGCACCAAATATATTTATTTCTTCTTGTATTGAAAATAGTCCCCAAAAGTAGGCCTTTATATCTATCCCCATATTAGACTCTATATGATATAGAGCCCTATTATGTGGGATAATTTAAGCACAATTACGGAGGAATAAAGAGCATTATTATGGGACATATAAACTATTGCAGTGAATTATAAAATAATTATTCATAATGTATTATATAAAGTTATCTGGCATTGTACATTGGAAATCACTAATTTGGAAACCCTGCTTTAAAAATCCTGTGTCTGCCACTCAATTCATTCCCTAAAAAATGAAAATCATACTTACAAGCTTGGAAGGGATGCCACGCTGTCAGGGGTTATAAATATACCCCAGTGCCAGTAAAATTGTCATTTGTGTGGTGGGGTTGTCCTGGCAGCAGGACTGTAAGTGGGGCTTGTGCCAGGGTTTTTTGTTTGTATTTTGCCAAGCAACTAACACTGGAGTAAAAGGAAGACTGAGGTCCGGATTCACAGTTACGTAGTTTTCGTCTTACGAATGTTGTTTTAATAATTGAGCTACTACAGATGCGTACGTAGTTTTCGTCTTACGAATGTTGTTTTAATAATTGAGCTACTACAGATGCGTAAAGACCGCACTTACGCAATCTACGTACATAAATGGTACGTAGATAGCGTAAAATAAGCTACTACTCAATGCGTAATAGCTCAATTCTAAAAACAATGGGGTAGATCCAGAACTACGTCCGTCTTCCATAGACGGACGTAATTCAATGAACAATAGCTACTGCGCATATTATATTGTACGTAATCTGCGTATCGTTTTGATACGTAGATTGCGTACATGTGGTCTTTTAGACTGCATATACGCAATCTACGTATCGAAACGATGCGCAGATTACGTACAATAGCTACTACGCATGCGCAGTAGCTATTGTTCATTGAATTACGTCCGTCTATGGAAGACGGACGTAGTTCTGGATCTACCCCCATGTGCATAAGACGAAAACTACGGAACTGTGAATCTGGACCTGAATTCCTTCCAAGCTGGTAAGTATAATTTAAATATGTTAGGGATGTAGCCCTTAAATTAGTACAGTATATTGGGGACATTTAACTGCGTAACGGGCTCTGGATGGCAGGACTTGCTGGTGCTTGTGGTTCCCCAAGTGCATGCCCTGGGATCCATGGACATGCAAAAGAACTTGAAACTCCAGTTGTATTACTTGTATAGGTCACAGCATTACACCTCGTTGACATTGCCTATACTCATCTGTTTGCATGGGGTGTGGGTCGTGAATAGCCCTATTGTGATATGACCGTTCTCTCCCAACCAGTTCCAAACTGGCTGGGAAATCGATTGCTTCTGCCTTCGAAGAGGCACAGTGTTTCCAATGGTAAGTATCAAAATCTATCCCCAACCCTTATCCTATCCCTGCCCTTCTATTACCCTAACCCTTCCATTCCACTGCCCTAACCCTCCACCAAACACTAAAATGCCCCGGAGAGGTTACGTACCTCTCCAGTGGTGTCTGCGGCGGGTTTGTCTGGTCCGGTGCTTCCGAAAATGAATGGGTCAATATACTCGCCCATTCAGAAATATAAATCAAAAACTACTTCTGAATCACAGCCATCGTGTGGGAACTCCCATTGGTGTGCATGTGGCTAGCGAGTGGCCATTTTCAGTACATCCTATCCAGAAATCTGGATAGGGTGCACGTTGTTTGAGCAATGTATTTGCGCATCCTTAAAACTCAGGTTCCTACTGTCGCTGAAAAAATAATAATTCAATGCATCTGACAAAATAAACTACAAATAGTTTTACAAAATGAACATTGAATGCAATCTCTGGAAAACTGACATTTTTAGAGCCTATACAAGCAGCAGGCGTACTATCCAAATCCAGCTACGTTTAATGCTGCTAGTAACAGATTTTCTCCTTCTACCAAGTGCAGTCGGCACAGGTGCTTTTACATGGGGTATAGAATAAACATCTTTCTCGTGAAAATGGTTTCGTAGCTTACAAAATTGCTGAATGATTTTAGTTTCTCAGCATCAGAACAGGCAATGAGAAAGAAGAGCAGCATTTTCCATAGCAGGTGCCAATTTGTTCTGACAGGAAGAGAAGAAAAGCCACAATATTCACCAGGCTGACAGTAGTTTGTGTTTAGAAAATAGAGGATGTAGTGATGGGAAAGATTCACTGAATTTGCTAATACAAGCTGGTTTTTATATTTACATAAAATTGTGACACATTTAATTGCTTTTCTCTTGACTGAGGACAGTGATATAGCAGAGGTTGAAATAATCTTTATACTGATAATAGGAGGAATCATAGCATTTCTCTTGCTTCACACTAGGCCAGACAGGGTTTGGAAAAGTGGAGATGTTGCCCATAGCAACCAATCAGATTCTAGCGGACATTCTCTAGTATGTAATAGGAAAGTGAGAGCTAGAATCCGATTGGTTGCTATGGACAACATCTCCACTTTTCCAAAGCCGAAGCTTAGTAAATCTGGTCACAAGTGCTATGAAGCGACAAGTACCATCATGCTTTGCTAGAAAGAAGATATACCTATGCTGTTAAAAAAGGCTGGGAGTTGTTTCACAACACCTGGAATGCCAATGGTATTCTAAACTAGCACCAGGCAATAGGTACCTGAGGAAAAACGGGATTTTGTTTATTACACATGCTGTGATACAGCAGTCATGTTCTACACAGCCTAAAAGAATGGCACAACTATTATAACCTTTATTAATACAAACAAAAGCCAGAGAACATTTGTGGCAGGCACTGGGGATCAAAAAAGCCACAGTAATTTAATTTACAATTGGTTAAAAAAAAAAATTAATATTTAATTTTTAATATTGGATATGGTTAACTAATCGCAGCCTGTGAGGGGAGGGGAAGTATATGACTCCCCCTATACAGAAATTGCAAAATAAGATAAAACAGTTCCAGCGCAGATCAAAAAGAAATTAGTTAAAGAGAATATATAACGAAAAATAACCTGTTATAGTCACCTTGATAATTAGAAAACATACATATACATACATCTAAAATCTGCAAATTGATATGGGCCCATATAGAGCTAATCTCTTAAAAACCAAAAATTCCCAGTATGCTTGGACATATAATGGACAGTTTAAAACTAGTCAGATTAAATTGGCTTAATTTGTCCAATTTCTTTTGTTTCCAAATTGATCACAGAAAGTAACTTTCTTAGCACTGTAGCAAGCAGTCAATTATTATTGTAACAACTTATGGTTAGTTGATCAACTTGATTACCAAACGAAAACAGTCAAGGTTGACTCGCATTTAAAAAGTTGCAACTTAATGAATTAACTTGTGCAGTTGAGATATTAACTAGATAGTCATATATACACATTAGATTACTGCTGTAAAGGTGTAAGAAGTATATGGATGTCTCTCACCGCTTCCTCAGGATTTCAAGGGCAATGGATGTATCCTGGGAGCTCAAAAAGTTGTATTTGATTGCCGGCTATTGGCCCAGCTGAGCTACACCCTGACGAGCCTTCGTTATTCATCGTGTCAATGTTCTCTGCTCTATTCACTTCGTAAATGTCTTTTGTGTGGCGGCGTGTGCACCCACCGCTCACTCAGAAGCAGCAAGTGATTTCGGTGTTTAGTAGGGTCCAACTGTTACTGACGCGTTTCTTCTCCTATGGAGATTTCTTCAGAGGCATAGAACACGTTTTCTTATGGAGATGCCATTTAAAACCCCAAAACCATTAATTAATCAGCACCTGTTACATTCCTTTGCATATAGTTAACGCTTTGCAGTTCAGATCATTCCAATGTCCAATCGTACTCAAGGAATATGTAAACACATAGGTATGAAAAATTAATACCTAGAGGAATCATTTTCTCTCTTCTTTTTTATTAATATCTTTATACAGGTGGCACAAGCTATAGGAATTTTAAAACAGTTTCCAACGTGAATTTAATTGATCGACAGCTAGTGTTCAAATACTCCCGATATCTAGAGGAGAAAGTTATTGCACCAAAGTTCTATTTGACAGAAGTTATAGTCCTAAAGTACTCTTTTATGTGTGTTCTCTTTGTTATATAAAATGGTAAGCTTATGTCTTTCAGGAAATTTGTGGTTTTAATATAGCAGCCTGATCAACAGCAATATTGCAATCTTAACTATTATATGTTTCTTGTGTCTTATGATCCGTAAAAACAATTTGCACACAAATAAAATAGGAAATTAGAATATTTGGAAAAAAAAATCTTTATTTTTGTACTTAAGCCTATCTTTCTATAACAAGTCAATTCAGTCAACTCCTATTCAAAGCAGAAGAGATGAGCATCAGGGGACATTACACAGCACATCAGACATCCCACAAGCCTTATGAAGGTTTTCTGTGTAGTCTTCACTAAAGTGCATGACCCTAATGAGTCACATCTAATGCAGTGAACGAAGCCCTTTCATCATCACAAAACAACACATCCTTTCAGCATCCTGCTCCTGCGAGATGCTGGAAATAAAGCTGGAAAAAAAAATACAAAATGCATACGAAATTTTTAAAAAAGGGCACAGAGGGACATAGTGGCATCCATCAAAAGACATGTGGCTCTACTATCCGCCATTTAGTTAAAACTTCCAAAAGAGTATGTTGTTTTCTTCTCTCAGAAGCAACCAAGTATAATACAAGCCTGTATGATCTAATGATGAATGCCACCATATCCATTATAATGCACCTAGTTCATTGCACATTTTTAATTACCGAAAAGGTCAGTACAAAAGCATCGCTATAATCTCAGGGATTTAGGCACCCAAACAGAGTTTGACAGTGCTTGTTTCTCAAACTGGCCAAATAAAGTTGTTTTTTGTGGTATAATTAATAGAAGGGTGTTATGTTGGAAAATGGATTTGCATATCTGACATTTTGACATTCCACAGTGGTCTACATCACCAGCAAAGATAAGGCGTCTTCTTAAAGACACTTATTTATTGATCCATGTTGTGGGCTTCAGGAAATGTTTCCCAACCTTAGTCTCAGAAACCACTAACAGTATAAGTTTTCCAGGTCTCCTTGCTGGAGCATAGGGTATCCATTACTGACTGACACACTTTAAAAGATCCACATGTGGTTCTCATTATATCAATGGTGATGAGAAAACCTGGAAAATATGGACGGTTAGTGGTCTCTGAGGAAAGAGCTTGGGAAGCATTGATCTAGAACAGCCTTAAGCAAGCTGGGGAACCAAAACTCCCAGCAGGTGGACACCAGTGGAGCCACAGGAGATGAAGAGTAGTATGTTGAACCTAGAGAAGACATCAGTGTAATCTGATGAAATGGCAATAAACATAACAAATACATGGTGTGAATCAATGTATAAACCGTGCTGATCAAGATCATAAAGAAAAAAACAAAAACAAAAAGAAACCCACTTGTGATGTATGTTATAATATTTTCCTTATGGACATCGTATACAAGCTATGATCATTATAGGCCACTCTGATTAAGTAAATTGTAATTGCATATGGCTACTGAACTTCCAATATCCCTGTAGGTTAAGAAAATAATATAATATTATCACATACACACAATGAACAACTCAGCTTCTACATTGGGCATGTCAGGCTCGATGTCAGTAAGAACAAGGAATCAACATATTCCAGCCCCTTTATCCAAAGCAGAGGCTATCCGTGTCCTAACAGCTATGACCATATACATTATCTAGATATTTCTGTGAAAATGAACGACACATATAAATAGAACAGATGAAATGGCGATTGGTTGGGAAGATACACTGTTGTATAATGGAGGGACAATGCAATGGACAGATAACAAAATTAGGATATGTACAACAGGTTATAAACGGTGCAGCTTTTCACTTAAAAATTCTTCCACACTGTCTGTGTTCCACTTGGTAATGCTCAGTTCTTCAGAGATGTTCCCATTGTCATCCAACAGCTTCAGTACAGGATCAGAGCCACGCACATACTGTGGAAGGGTAAAGAAATACAGTTGACATGCAATATTGCTTTTGATTGTAAAGTATTGTTTTTATTGATTGTTATATGTTGTATGGTATTTAGTATCATTACAGCCAACTCTAATTCTAGCGCCGTCTTTATCTTTTTTTTTATGGGGTATGGTGGAGAACTCTAGTTCCCCATTAGGGAGTTTTTACACAACCTCCCCAAGACGGCAGCTGTTTTATTAATTTGTTATTTATAGCACCCATAGATTATTTTTAACGTTGTCTAACACAAAAGCTGTATTGTGTTGTAGGAAGGTTAATAAACTAACAGTTAAGAGACAGACAAAATGATAATCCATTTCACAGGTTAGTTTTTATAGATGCTATTACACAGGGAGCTACACAGAGTAGTGAAACACTAGTATTTTTCATTATGTAAATAAAAAAAATAAAAGTCATGCTATAGTAATAATAACCATATTGGCTCTCTCTTATCTATAAGCCAATGAAATGCTAGATAAAAATGTGTGGAAAAAAATAAAATCATACCTTGATCTGCAGACCCTTGAAAAGCTTGGGCTTATCACTCCTGACAAAAGCTGGAAGCGTAAATAAAGTTAAAACAAACATTAGATGGAGGAACAATAATTAAATGAAGCAAATTATATTTGTCAACATTATTGTAGTATTAGCGAATTTTCTTTATTTGATAATTTTCACAACTCCGTACAAACATTAGTAATGATGTAATTCAGTCGTGAACCTATTGCCCACTGCATATTAGGGATGTGCTGACAGGCAGCATGTGATAAGATGCAAGACATGTCATATGCGAAGCCCCAATGGTTAGCCAATGCCATAACCATACCAAAGCTTCTAATACAGTGTTCTTCAGGGGTGAATTTCTCAGCAGATATCCGTATGTTTTAGACACAAGTTCATAGAAACATAGAAAGTGATGGCAGATAAGAGCCACATGGCCCATCTAGTCTGCCCATTTGTTTGTTGAAAACTATACTGACCCTATTTACCCTCAATTTGGTTTACAATTTAGGATACCCTTATATTTATCCCAAGCATGTTTAAATTGTTCTACTGTATTGGCCTCAACCACCTCAGATGGGAGCTTCCCTCTTTCTGCTACTAATTCCTCTCCCTATGCAACCAAGCATCTGACTTTCCTTTCTCATTGCTTTGTTATATTGATTGGCTACCTTTAAGTCACTGGAAATAATGAATCCTAGATCAAGTTCAAAATATATAACTGATCTAATTTATATGAAATTAACACATTGTAGTATGAAACAGGATAAACGAGGCCAGTAATTTACGTTTAATAATAAAACGCTGAGGGTTTTGTAATATCAAAAATAGCTTATATAAGGAAATACTATAAAGGACTAATAAGTAAAAAACAATGAACCCATCAAAAAGGGCTGCAATGAAACATTCAGCACAGAAGCTCCTGCTAATAAATAAACTACTTTTGGATCATTTAACAAACAAAGAATTGGGGAGAACGTTTGTGGTGTGTGTTTACCCCACTTATGAATAAAGCATGATTTCTCGTTTCATGTAATAATACTTCATTTAAAGCAAAAAGATGAAGAACAAAAAAAAAAGGCAATTAACAATTGTTTTCTCATTACCCACAATGCAATACATGGACATCTAGTCAGGAATTGTAAGCAGTGCTCTCATTTAAAGCTGCACATGTGGGGTGACAGTGTAGAAGGAAATTTTACTTCTGATTATCGGTTTTCATTGTGAAAGTCTTTGAACATGAATGATTTAACTGCACAACTTAAACATGATCATCGGAGAAACACAAGAACAGCTGAGGCATCCTTTCTGCTTAATTTGAAAAGCAGAGAAAATAATTCAAATAGGAGCCAGCAGATGCACTAGTCATGAGACTCGACCGTGCCAAGTATTTCCAGCGATAGATTACACATCTTCAGGATTTACAATGTGGAAATCAACAAAATAATAGATTTCTCCAATCCTGCAATTTAAGGGTTTGGTAATTGATAATGGCACGCAAGGGGTGGGTAGGATGGAGAACAGAGAGTAAACGTGCCAGAATTTTATTAGTGGGAAATACAGTAAGCTCGTCGTAAGATTTAGGAAAGCCTGCTCCCTGATAAATTCTACATCTTAATAATCCCCTTTTGCTGCCAGGCAACAGCCAGACAAAAATATGAGTTATAGAGATACTATGCATTGGCATTTCTGTAAAATATTAAGTTTAGCTTTGGCTGCTGAGGATACTAAATCCTAATGTACCTTATCAAGTGAATATTTACTACCCAATATTAGAAGCCGCTAGAAGCCTGGCTGGAAACAAGAGTGGAGCCTCCAAGAATTAAAGTACATAAATATTGAAGACATAAAAAAAAAAACAAAAAAAAAAAAACTTACCCTGGACTTGTGGGAACCGCCCCAATTTTCATCCGCAGACCTCAAGAATAGCCCCTGCATACATCTGCAGATTAATAGAAATTCATGTTCAGCAAGTGAAAGGAAGAACTCGGAAATTAAAAGTACATTCCAGAACCAAATCTAATAAATTCAGGCAAAAGGGGATCATACTACACAAATATATGTATATATACAGTTAATACTCAAATAATTTTAGGTGCAGTTGAGAAGTTTTGCATGTCCTTCCAGTTTCATTGCAAATTAAGATGGGACACTGAGAAACCAATCAGTGGACAGCAACGCTGCATACTGTCCAGACCAACGGATAATATCGCTCACACCAAAGCCTAAGTATTTCTAAATCTATCTTTAAAAAAAAAATCATGTCTAATTCGAGCTGTGGACTGTATGTAATTAAGAAAATAACAGGTATGCAGCAAAATGCTGTATGTTTGGAGGCTTGCTTTCCCAAGGAGCCACATGTGTACATGAAGAATCATTTCAATGCCACCTCTAAAAAAGGCAGCAACACAGTTCTGGTACTTTAGAATACAGCGTTTTGCCCAATTGTAAGTAAATGCCTTAAACATTAGGAAACCGTAGCAGGCCCTCTAACCCCGATGACAGACTGAGTCCTGCGTAAACAAGACATCTTTGTTTAAAAGTTTCAGGGTACTAATACTGCACTGAGAGTCTAAAGAATGAGATATTCTGCGCAAGCTTTCTGCCCAATATATTTGTAGACATAATCAAGGGTACTTGTGTCTTAGCAAGAAAGGGCGATATTCATGAAGCCAACAGCTGTGTTTTGCGGTTTCAAGCTGTAATTCAATTCACTCGGGTTCATTCAGAATGGTGGTCTGCGAAAAACTATTTTGGAATTAACTTGGCAGTGCCACACTTGTCATACGATGGATTTAATCACATCAACGCACAACGGTGAAAATATGCAATGAAAAAAATAAAAGACAGTAGAACGCGAAATGGAGAAAGGTTAAAACATAACTGGATGGGCTGTGTGGCCGTTTAATCCCTGGTTGGTTACAAGAGATCGCTAACTTTTACAGCCTCACCCTACGCTACAATCGTTTCTGCCTAACTGTGTATGGACGTGTAAGGAGCATCTTTGATATATGTATTAACTTATCAATCTGTCGCTTTGAAATGAATAATCAATATGCTTCAAGCATTATATGCCATTACAATGGGACAAAATATTACACAGCCCTACAAAAAATTTGCAGCTCAAAAGACGCAACGTCAAAATAGTAACAATCAGACACTGGCTGGAGATTGAAACTGCTAATCTTAAATTCAGTCTTTTCCTATGTTAGTCATCAATTTGCCTGTACAGTATCAGAAAGCAATAATATTGCCACGTGAAACAGAATATAAATGATTAATTTTCTCTACTATTCGTTCTACAAACTGTAAAGCAGGCAATAGCCTTTGGCTGTAAGAGACACAAACAATACACACTGGTGGTCATGGACTATAAAATATAAGAAAAGCAAATTACTGGGCAAATGGCTATCGTTCTACAGTTGGAATGTATGAATAATTGAATTACTTTAGTATGGAAAACATATAACATTAACGGACAGAAAATAACTATGATTTGGAACCATAGCTATATTTAGCAACTTAAAACATGGACACTTTGTAGTGCGCCTACAATTTCACGCACAGTTACATTCACCTCCAACTCATCTTTCTTGGTTTTACACCCCAGTAACATTCTGCTTCTGAAGCACAGAACTTGGATGCATTTCAAGGTTTTTTTGTTAACCTTTTATAGGAGGAAAAAAAATTTATTTGATTTAAGATAACTGCATAGTCGGCAGTAATGGACAATACAATCACCCAATCAACATATCTGTTGTGGTTCAGAATCCACACAATACCCTGCTATAGCTCCTCCTTAAAACTATTTGAAAGCCCAAGTCCTGGATCCCTGTGAAATTTAACTTCTGCTTTAGTACCAAATCTTAAAAGGTGGAAATATCTGTGGCTTTGGCAGACAGAAGGGAAAAATGGTAAAGTTCTCTTGTGTATAAAATACGTCTCCTCATCGCCATTTACCCTCTCTCAGACCACTCCCATACAAAGCTGGTAACATAGCGCACTAGCTGGGGCCACGGCTGGTTTAATGTGAATCTACTTACATATTTATACACCACATTTATCATACAAAGTGTGCCCACTGGAGGCTCACATGTCTGCTAGAATAGTACACGGAGGATCTGGAACATGCCAATTGTTGGAATAACTATTAAGTGGCCTGCTGTATAATTGCACGGCAAATCTGCCAAATACTTCAGCACGATAAACCAAATCATATCTTAAAACGGCCATGGCGACAGCCACAGTATCTCGCTATGGTCTCCATTAACTTTTAAACTATTTAATAACCCTTATGCTAAAAGGGTCACAAAATATTAGGCAAGGGATATGTTAAAGGAGAAGCTGGTATTGCAGTATTGAACACCCTTGACCAGGGGTCTTTGATCAACCAGTCAGGTTGGTGTATGCAATGTAATACAAAGTCTTTGATATACATTAGCCTCTAACAGATTTTGCTTGCTATTTAAAATAAAAAGCTAAACTGATATGTACAATGTTTAATACTGAATCATTTAACATTCATCTACAGCCTTATTATACTATTACCAGGCTAATACATTGTTCTTTCCCACTATTTACAGTATCTATGGTAGTTTTACAAGAAAGAAAAACAATTAATAACTCATCTCAACAGGCACCTATAAAGTAAGAGGGGACAACTTAACATGATAATGAAGAACATTGATATCGCAAAAAAAATAAAAAATCCTCTTATATTAAAATGAAACTGACATAAAAAGACTAATAACGCAAAACACATTTCCTCAAAGCCGCTGTCAAAGGGTAATCCCTTTCAGACTGAGTTTAAAGACGGGAATGAATCACCTGAGCATGCAGGGATACTGAAATTTTATATCTAAACCTACACCACAGGAACTACTTTTATAATATTAACTATTTTTGAAATGTCGTCTCTAAATATGTTGAGCCATGACTATTTATACTTTGCTCTAGATTAATGCATGAAAACGCTCTTTTGTAAAGCCTGGAAACATAACAAGCTATGGCACAAAGGCAGAAAAAAGAGATTCTCAAAGCAGTTATCATAAAAAAAGTCAAAGACTACCTTCCATGTCACATGTAAGGGAATGCTTGATGTCTAGATTGCAGGGGGCATTACAAATACAAACTGGACTATACTTGGTAAAAAGAAATCCAATCTCGGGGAGGGGGCGAATATTATTGTTTTTAATTACCGTATATACAACAACCTTTTCAAATCTGGTAATATAAAGGATTTATTTTTTATAAAGAAGTTTGTTTTTAGGGTATTAACTATACATTTAAGTGATATATTGGTTGTCGCTATAACAAGGAAAATGGTTTTAACAGTACCTGGTTTGTATTAAAGCACTGAAAGATATATTTAAGAACATGGGGCCTGATCCAGACTTAATGACAATGGGCCTGATCCAGAACTATGCCTCGGAGCGAATTTACGCGTGGCAGAGACGTAAAATCCTTGTTTTGTACGCACTGCGCATGCGCACCAAAGAAAATAAATTAACGTAGCGTAATTGTGAACGTATGGGCCATTCACGTATGTGTCACGTACGCAAACGTAGTTCTGGATCTACCATGGGGCATGCGTAAATCTGGCTGTGGGAACACACTGCTCATGTCCGCAGTGTTAATCATCGTAACTCTGGTCGTACGTAACTCCGTATGATAGGGTTGTGAAATGCTTATGCAAGTCGAATATACACATTGTGGCCGGAGGGAGGCATTTATATTGTACAGTATGGGCTGGGATAGGCACTTACGCATGACCAGAGATACACAAGGAAAAGTTAAGGCAGGGTTCTGAACACTTAATTTACGTGCGAGAGAGGGGAGTGCATTATCCTTGGTAAAGCGTAAATTAAGTACAATTGCATACGTAAAACGATCTTCAGTCTGGATGACTAGGCATAGAAAATGATTAATATTTAGATAATCCTCTAGTTCAGATTTGGAATGCACTCTGCCAAATTCTGTCCAGTTCAGACTGTAACGGATGGAAAATTATGCCCTTCAAAGAGATTCTGCATTTTGCAGGTAACATTTCTGCAGGTTGACCATGTTCCAAATTAACTATTAACAAGAGAATAGAAAGAGAATCTGCACCAATTCTGTGATCGTATCAAATCTTAAGCCTATCAGCTTTAGGACAACATCTATTCAATATAGAGGTATTATCACAGGTGGCAAAAACAAATAAGAGGCAAAGCGATACATCATCTGATCCACAGATAAGGAATTAAGTATGCGCAAATTCTTAAAAATACGCAACTAAGTGGCAAGTGCTCGTGACACTCCATTCTTACGGATCTCTACTGACTTAAGCGTCCATAGGGCTACCTTTACTCTCCGTGCGTATATTTGTGTGGATTTTGCTGAAGGACGTGCATACTTTGAAAACCCAGCCCACACTGCCCTATTTTAAATCATCCCCCCACCCACTTTTCTTAACTTCCTACTTACAGAGTAGTGGCATGCCCCTTCTTATTTGGGTAATGGGTTTCTGTGCGTAACATCTGGATGAAGCATTCGCCAAAATGCAAAAAAAATCACCAAGATACACACATGGCTTGCGTATATTTAGGCACATGAACCCGGCCCAGAGTGATGTAAGGCCTGATTCAGACTTAAGAGCTTGAAATTAGGAGGAAAGTTATTCCTGGGCTAAACCATGTTGATTGCAGGGGAGTCATATTTCATCTGTTGCCAACAGCATTAGAATGGGAGGTGATGTTTCCTATCCCAAGTCTAAATAACAGTGTAAAAGTAAAGCTAGTTATTCTCTGTGTGCAGTAAGCAATTCAAAGATATGTCCTAGCATGCAAAGAATACAATTAACTTGACCCCCCCTGCAATCAACATGGTTTAGCCCAGGAGTAACTTTCCTCTCTTATGCCCGTATTCAGATATGCCAACTACAGCAGGCTACACACTACATAAAATTTAATACAACATAAGTACCAGAATTACCAAAAATTAAGGGCCAGATTTACTAAGCTGCCGGAAAGGAAAATTGGATATGTTGCCCATAACAACCAATCAGATTCTAGCTCTCACTTTCAGACCGCATTAACGCAATATACATAAGAAAAAGATACGTAGATTACGTTAAAAAAGGACTACGCATGCGCAGTAGTAAAAATCACTAAACACTGGATGTATATGTTATACGTCCGGTACTCTGAATACGGGCCTTATTTTCAAGCTCCTTCTTAAGTCTGAATCAGGCCCGTATTCCCCATCTCCAATAGATCAAGCAAAGCATCATTTGGGGCTAGACAAATACCAGTTGTCAGGTTAACTAGAAATTGGGACCTGGGGACCAGAGCGCAATGAAGCACTCTCTCCTGAAATAGAAGGGCAATACTGGGTGTCCCTGTAGTTTCAGCAGGCAAGGGATTAGTGGGCATAGAAAACCTTCCCTGTGGAGAGACAGGTGATTTCTCCCCTTTCTCCAGCATCCCAAGATGACAGCGTGTGTGGTGGAGGAACAAGATGCCCGTAAGACAGCAGGTAAGTGAACAGTATTATGCACCAATACTGAATTCTATCAGATGCCGGAGTGCGACTCCTTTGCCAGGTCAAGTCAATTTATACGTTCTCTTTCCTTTTGTTTTGTCTAAAATGGATATCGGGCTTTAATACAAAATATTAAAGGTTTCTTTTTTTTTTTTTTTTTTTTTACATTATACTCATTCTTGCAGACATACAATTATGTAATTATGTTTGATTAATCCATTAGTAATAAGTGTCTGGATCCAGAATTACAATGCTGGATCCTTGCTGGAACCAGCCTTCGTATAGGGGAGGAGAGGTACTCCCTTGCTTGTATGTACATACGGTCAGTGGATCCCCCCTTAAAACCTCTGTCACATCCTCACTTAAAATGGGGACAGCACAGAAGTCTGGATAGTACTGAAAGCACGTCCTCACTGTCTTATTTAAATACTTCCCCGCGCCCACACAGTGGAAGCATTTTCTGCCCTAATGCTCCGCTGGAAACGGTCCCAGGTGGAAGTCTGGATCCAGATCTGTCCTGGGAATACAGCACTCGCACATGCACTGTTAACAAAGAAGGGTCGTATCTCATCCCAGCGATTAAAAAAAAAAACAAAAAAAAAAAAAAAACACCCTTT
>WWET01000574.1:230312-241225 GCA_011038615.1 Limnodynastes dumerilii | reverse complement strand
GCAATGAAGCGCTCTCGCCTGCTTAAACAGAAGGGCAATACTGGGTGTCCCTGTAGTTTCAGCAGGCAAGGTATTAGTGGGCATAGAAAACCTCCCCTGTGAAGAGACTGCAGGCGATTTCTCTCCTTTCTCCAGCATCCCAAGATGACAGCGTGTGGTGGAGGAACAAGATGCCCATAAGACAGCAGGTAAGTGAACAGTATTTAATATAAAGGTGTATACACTTATGCACCAATACTGAATTCTATCAGACACCGGAGTGAGACTCTACGTTCTCTTTCCTTTTGTTTTGCCTAAAATGGATATTGGGCTTTAATACAAAATATTAAAGGTTACATTTTATTACATTATACTCATTCTTGCAGACATACAATCATGTTTACTTACGGATTTAATCAAATTACCTTTGATTAATCCATTAGTAATAATGGTCTGGATCCAGAATTACAATGCTGGATCCTTGCTGGAACCAGCCTTCGTATAGGGGGAGGAGACGTACTCCCTTGCTTGTATGTACATACGGTTAGTGGATCCCCCCTTAAAACCTCTGTGACGTCCTCACTTAAAATGGAGACAGCGCAGAATTCTGGATAGTACTGAAAGCACGTCTTCACTGTCTTATTTAAATACTTCCCCGCGCCCACACAGTGGAAGCATTTTCTGCCCTAATGCTCCGCTGGAAACGGTCCCAGGTGGAAGTCTGGATCCAGATCTGTCCTGGGAATACAGCACTCGCACATGCACTGTTAAAGAAAGGTCGTATCTCATCCCAGCGATTAAAAAAACCAAAAAAAACCCACCCTTTTTGCAAGTATGGACCCGGTCTAATAAGTCCATTGTTATATGTTGACATTTCAATTGAGCATTTTCTAAAGAACCTATAAAGACTACAGCTTGTTTTTTTCATTTGTACAAGCCTTACCTTTCTTGATTCAAAGCGCGCCTCTTCTTGGCAACACTGTCTACAGAACGGCTCAATCTCATTCAGTCCAAATTGTCCTAGCAAATCACATGAGCTGCACAATAGGTTACTGGAGAAGCCAAGATCCCTACAAGCTTCTGACGATAGCTCAGCTCCATATGTGGATATCTGAAATAGAAAGCACACCCCATTAACTATTTAATCCTCACAACCGCTATCATTTTGCTTATCTAGGTAATCCCTGGACTTTACAGACGTGAGTGTCTATGGTTTCTAAAACTAGGCACACACCATAACATTTTTGGTCCACACAGCAGATATATAGTATGGATGCTGGACCGAATTTGTTAGAGCGAAATGTCAGTTTGCACAGCATATATTACTACTGTTGTGGCGATCTTATAAGGGCAGACGATCTACCTGAGGTTCAGGCAGGGAGTACATGCTGCAGGATTTTGCAAGCTTTCAAACAGGTTGTCAGGAGTTGGGGATATAGCACAATTATGTACCTGGCTTCAGAAAGCAGATCTTACATCTTTATTCTCTTCCCAAAGAGAGACTGTTCAGTCAGCTCATTTATTTTACCTGGCAGCTTCCTTGTCTTTCCTGCTCTTCCTAACACTTTGTAAAACCTATTGTTTGCTCGCCAGAAATAGGTCAGCAGCACAACAAACAGGTATTACTCTAAAAATCCGCAAGATAAAAGATGATTATTCGGTTACTGTTATCCTACATTTCACACTATTCTGAGCCTCTGTAGATTAGAGACAGACAGCCTTATATGTTAGAGGCCCCTGAAGAATATCAAAGGGGAGTACATTACCCCCAAGCAATCAAATTGAAACAATATACACATCAGTAATAATATATCAACAGAAACAATCTGTAAGGAGCAAAGATGACAAGCCTGAGGGCTGCTGTTCTTCGTACATCTTTAAACTAAAATACAAGTTGTATTACTGTAGGTTGTAGGTCTTGTCACTTTATCCTTCTATCTGCAATAAATGATGTGTTTATTTTATTACATATAGGTAAAAACTGAATAAAAAAAAAAAGGTTAATTTTAGCTAGTGTCAGTAAAAATGGAGACTGCATTCATTATTAAATAAAATTACATACAAAACACAATAATGGCATAATTTGTATTTTTGCATTGCATTACCTGTACAAGCTAATTTTAGTAGCCAACCTGTATACACAAAAAAAATCTGGAATAATATCTTTAAAGCAATATCTTATATATTGCTTGGAACTTTGGTTATTAAATTACTCTCTCAAACAGACTTAAGCAGCAGCTATAAACGAATAACAAAACAACCTCATAAGAAAGATCCTGGACAGTGCAAACATGTTGCATAGTTTTTATTGGGTTCAATTGTTCTCTATTACATTGCGATCTAACTTCTGTTTCCAAGAGACAAGTCAGTGGGTTATTCATCACTTGCAGCCTTAAGTTCTTGCCTATGCAGTTGTCAGATATGTTTGTTACAGCTTGTGACACTTATGGTATTACACATAGCTGTCAATTTCTTTAAGTAAATGTATTCACTTCAACTTCTTACAAAGCTGAAAGGCTATTTGTGGGGCTTTGGATGCTTACATCAGGCAGCCTGGCGACGAAAGAGGGCAAAATGTAATATTTAACACATATGCACACAACCCAAATAGGACTAGACTTCAGAGCAACTGATGCATGTGTAGATCTGCATTATTCATGCAACCACTCCACTTGCACAGACATATTTCCGATACCTAGGGCCTACCTATTCAGATTACTACGAACAGAAATGACTCTACATTGTAATACTACAGCACAACTCCTCTGCAAGAAATGTGGTTTCTTTTACGTCTGCATAGCTCACAATAAGTTCTTATCAGTATTGCCTCTGTACAGAGTTGCAGATACTATGTGGTGCCTTATAAATAAACGTTAATAGTAATAATAATCAGTTAGCATGGATGCATGTGCATAAGCAAAAGGAAAGAAGGGTTATGTCCATCGGGTCATATTCAATATGGTTACATGTTAATTCAATGCTGTAAAGCCAGAGGAAAACCATAAATCAAATATTTAAAGGTGTATAGGACGGCGCAACACCTCAGAGAGCTGCCTGCTTCTTACTCTAGGAAGGATCACTGTACTTTCCCAAGAATTCCAAATATACAATTGTATTGCGCAAGAGCGGGCGCTCCAAAACTGTTATATACTTGTATCATCTGTGTGTAAAGTGCTAGTGAGGAAAGTGCCTATAAAAAAACACTTCTAATCATTAAATATTCCTGAATTAATAAACAACCATTAATTAGTAAAAATCTGTGTTTAAAGTGCTAATGCCAAAAATAAATATACTTCATTAAATAAGTTAACTACCTATTAACGTAAGAATATTTGATTAACCATATTTATATTTGGTAATAGGCACTTTTTGCTCTAGCACTTTGAACGCAGATGGTACAAAGTATTTAATAATTTTGAGGTTTTAGACTGTAAATCAAGATCAAACTCGACAAATCCTGTGTGACAGTTCGCCTTCGAAAGAGAGAAAGAAAGAAAGAGAAAGAAAGAAAGAGAAAGAAAGAAAGAGAAAGAAAGAAAGAGAAAGAAAGAGAAAGAGAAAGAAAGAGAAAGAAAGAGAAAGAGAAAGAAAGAGAAAGAAAGAGAAAGAAAGAGAAAGAAAGAGAAAGAAAGAGAAAGAAAGAAAGAGAAAGAGAAAAGGAGAAAGAAAGAGAAAGGAGAAATAATTAATTTTCTATTGGACTCCTCCTGGATAAGGGTGCAAAATGTATTAATTTTTTTTATCATCCTCAGGATTGTATACTATATTACTAAATACTATTTTAACATTTTATTTTTTCAAATTATTATTTCATTACATTAGGCTCACATATATACACACGCACAGACTTCTGCAAAATGAATATAGCTGGAGATTTGAGTAACACTGCACTTTACGCCACTTCCTGTCTGTGCTACAAATCTTTATATGCCTCACAGACTACTTGTATTTTATTTTTTTTTAGCAAACTAGGAAAACATTTATCAAGTGTTGCTACTAAATAATTAGATCATCCAGCGTATTACAAGCATAAATTATAAATACACAATTTACTCAAACAACTCATGATCTTTGAAGCATATGGAACAGATTTTTTAGACATTTTAAAAAGAATCAAATTAGAATAGAATGTTTTGCAAATGCTGCCAAAGTTGTGTAGAGACAAATGTAGGATTTGTTGTTTATTGCACACCATTACACAAGTCTAAATAATCAGCATTTAATTGGTGTGGCCACCACTTTAGAGCAAGCTAAAAAAAAGTTTTGTTTTTTTTACCCATAAAATAAAAAGTAGAAAACACTTTTACGCGGTTAAAACTGGGCGCACAGCTGTTAGCTGAATGCAGCTCCCTTATTCATGGCAGAGCAGGTAAAGCAAAGTCTTCCTGCTGACTGTCCAGGATGTAAGTACAAAGTCCTATCTGTGATAGTCACCCTCAGTTAGTCCTTCTCCACCAAGGTAACCATTCCATGCAGAACAACCAGGCGCCATCAAGCACAACACTAGCTGCGTGCCAGGAAAGTAGCATGGAAAGTGAAAGTAATCCACTTCCCTTTAAAGTAGGATCTATGTACGATTAGATGGCCATATAATGGATTCAGTACATGCACAACTTAAATTCCCTCGCAGTCACTGTTTCCTAACACAAGCATTGGATGCGGGACACAGTCCTCAGCAAACAGGAAATCACCGAGAGCCACGTCACCTTTACAGAAACGAACCCTGAAGTGACAATACAGAGGGTCCTGGTCACCTCAGCTCCTATTACCCACCACAGAGACACACAGCACAAGCCACCACAGCACGGGATCATACACTCATACTTACCGCCTGCAACACGGCGACAACCCACAGCAGCATCCTCTCCGCCACCATCTTACCACCAGCCGGCAACTGCGACGATGAGGACCCCTTAGGTTATCTTAACAACTGCCGCATAACCAATTTATAATTAACCGAACTATTGACACTCACTAAATTCTATTGCATTATATAACATATGTGAGCAGTTAACTGATATATATAATGAAGTCTGACTATATGTATATGATATTAGCAACTTATCCAATGCCGATTTATTCTGCAGGCATATACAGGGCACCTAAATATTCATGCTTGCAGGGTTTTGATTCACACAGACCGTCCCATAGTGAGGGCAGAACGGCAGCCAATAAGGGCTCAGGAAATGGCTGAGCTGCGTTGCCTGGTAACACGGAGGAAGGCTACACTCGTCACACGCAGGGGGGGCGTGAAAGTGTGACGTAAGGCGCAATGGGACGGCGCTGGTGCTGCGGCTAGAGCCGGAGTAGCGGCGAGTAGTCAGTGTGTGCTGTGAGCGGATCACGCTGGAGCCGCAGCCTTTCGTGGCATCCTCCTCCTCCCCTTCTCCGCCTTGCCCGGCTTCGCGAAACGATCCCGGCGGGTGTGTTCGTGTGCGCTGCGGGCAGTGCTCTTCCCTCACAACCCACCACCCCCCGATGCCCACGTTATGTCGCCATAGATTAGGTTGATGGGGCTCCTAAGGATTATGATGCCGCCCAAGTTGCAGCTGTTGGCGGTGCTGACCTTCGGGGTGGCGATGCTCTTCCTGGAGAACCAGATCCAGAAGCTGGAGGATTCCCGGGGAAAGCTCGGTAAGAGGGGGAGGGGATGTCATGAAATTCCCAGACACCTCCACACACACACTCAGCCTGCGATGTCTGTCCAGGTCAGCCTGGCCCTAATGGATGTTTGGCCATAGGGACCACTGTATGTGTGCAATCTAATTTTATTCATGTGTTTATGGGAAACAAACGGTAAACTATGGCTCAACCTACTTGGGGGCTGATACATTACAATCCAAAAACTTCTGCATCCATCCAGTCTCCAATGTATTCTCCTGTCATACAATGCCTGGTAATCTGATTCATGTCATAGTCAGTGGTTTCATCTAGGTGTCAGTAAATGGCAGATAGGTCCACAGTTGTTTCAAGAGGTCTCTATAGCACAGTGATGGGCCCATGGGCCACAGTCCTTCAGAGCCGTTCCTTTCAGTGTTGCTGTCAGATTTATTTGTTATGTAGCCTGTGACAATTAATTAAATATGTTTACTACCATTCTTTAAAACACAGGTTTATCTCTATTTGAAGAAATGTTTTATTTATTTTATTAACAAAGTTGAAGGTAATATACTGTCCTACAAGGACAGGGCTGCACCATGCTGTCTTCAAAGTTTATCATGTTGGCCCAACACTGATGTAGTACCAACAACTACAGTAACAACTGTGGATGTAACTAGTTCTCTGTTATTGTAGCATTAAATGTATTGTTTATCTGTGCAAATAACCCAGTTAGCAGGTATTTCATTTAGCAGTTTATAGGTTCCATGTTGATCCAGATATTTTATGCTATTTATTTTTATTGCAGAATAAAAATGCTCAATGTATACCAACACACAGCATACTAAACAAGTTATTGTCTCTTAATATATCTTTTAGTTTAGAATCTATTGTTTACCACCTACAAATTAACAAACTTTTTCTTTCTCCTTTTTTTGTAACTACTCTAAGAATGCAGCACTAGTTGATTTTCTTATATTCTTATATTTATTATTATGTATGCTATTTTGCACAGTATTTAAAGTTAAAAGTAACTGCTAAAGAAAGTGAGTGGGTGCAAAATAAATAATGTATATCTTTTCATGCGTGGGAAATACAGGATGGTTTTGCTTATCGCACCCAGATTCCCATCCACTTTTCTTTTGAAACTAATGTAGTTGAGCTACAAACTGTCACATCTCAAATCTTCCCATTTGCTCCTTTTTCTTATTGCTTCCAACTTTGGATCAGCACCAATGTCTGCATAACTATCCATATGAAATGTGATGTGCCTCAATCGTTGGGTATGGCATCATGATTTACCCAGCACTATACATTTTCAACATCCAGTTCATCGTCTCATCATACTTTGTTGCCTAGAGGAAAGAAATGGAATTAAATCCCAAGTCTAGAGCAGTACTCGCTGTGTTTAGTACTTTTTACTGAAATGTTCATTTTCTGTGTCATGTCATTCACAGTTATATATTTTGGTTTAGAGGGAATGTAATTGGAAGTCCCAGTTCATTGTTAAGCCATAATATAATTCCAAAGAGAAACCATTATTAAACCCATCAGCATTACATTTTATTGAAATTTATGCTGCACACCAGGGGAGTGGATGTTCAATTATATGTCCAAATTTATATTTGGAAGGTGGTGTGTCCTAAGGCAAATGCTAAGTGGCATGTAAAAATGTATAATTGGTCCTGTAATTTCATGGTATTTGCAAAATAAATAAATAACTTTACCTTTATGTCTTAATGTTTTAAGGAACTAAATTCTAGGCTTCATTTACTTAAATGAGGTTGTGATTTTTTTTCCCAATGCTGCAATCTTAGGGCTGATTCAGAGCTGCATCTTTTTTTAGGCGCAAGTGTAGAACTGAGCAATACCATGTTGAGTCGCAAGGGGAGGGAAATTTACATAGTGAAAGCAGAATTAGAATGGAGAGGTGAAGTTTCTTAGCTGAACTCTAATTTATAGATTAAACATAAATGCTGTGTCCTATCTGATTTCTATTTGTAAAGTGAAGTATTTTCCCTGCATGCATAAGTTTTAAAATTAATTAGCCCCCCTGACTTTGCAAAATGGTTTAGCTGAGTTGTAATCTTGTATCTGTTTTTCCCTTACTCTGAAACTCTGGATTAGCCCCAATATTGTAAAGTTACCTGTACATCGCTTAGGCTGTGCATATTGGCTGTATCAGTACTATGTTCATCTCATTGGATTGTATTCAGAATTAACGTCTAGTAATTTACGCACGCAAAATGTGCAGACCATGGAGTTAGGAAGTGTAATAGGAATGATGTGTAAGTAAATTCCGTACGACAAAAAATGCGTGCGAACATAAAGGGTTGGACGGATAATTAATAAGAAGGCGTCAGTCAGAATGTAAATAGCAAAAAATGGGCCTGGTAATGTAGTAAACTTGCGGTTGTATTTGCGAACATTCCACTTCCGTCACGTACACGTGCGCTAAAGATAAGGTTGCTTTAACAACACGGAAGTGTTCCGAAATGCCTTACTTTTGCAAAACGTACTTATTTTGTATTAACGTATGGATCTATTACGAGCGCACGGAAAAGCTTCTTAAATCTGAATCCGGTCCATTATTCTTATCTACTTTTTATTTACCGTGGGGCTGATCCAGAGTTTGTAAGAGTTAAGTAAGTGCTTGAAATTAGTTACTCCTGGACTAAACCATGTTTATTGCAGGGGGAGTCAAGTTAATTGTATTCTTTGCATGCAGGGATATATTTTTGAATTGCTTACTGCACAGATACTGACCAGCTTTACTATCACACTGTTATTTAGATTTAGGATAGGAAATATCACCTCTCAACGAATACTGTTTGCAACAGATAAAATATGACTCCCCTGCAATCAATATGGTTTAGCCCAGGTGTAACTAATTTCAAGCACTTAAGTCTGGATCCAGCCCTTTGAGCGTAAGGGCAGAACAGATGCAAGCGTAAACCGGAGCAAAACCATTTTGAACTGCAAGGGGAGCCAAATTTAAACTGTAAAAATAGAATTAAAATTGAGAGATGTGTTAGCTCCTTTAAATGAAATCTAAATCTATGTAGTATTATTTATTTGCAAAAGTTAAGTACTTTTCCTGTATGCAAAAAAAAATAAAAAATTCAATCATTTGCTCCCCTCGCATTGCAACATGGTATTGCTCCAGTCTGCACTTGCACTCCCTGTTTTGCCCTTCCTCTCAAACTCTAGATCAGCCCCTGTGCCTTTTATCCAAGATGTCAACTTGTGTGTATTCTGACCACGATGAGCTTTTCCCTGTATTTTTTTTATTGTATTTCTCTTTATTTTATACGGCAGAGAACTCGTCTGACCTGTGGGGGTCTTTAAGTGGATATCTGTCATTTTGTGCTGCTGTGTTTATAATATATGCATCAGCATGATGGTCCTATCCTAGGATTATAATTCTGCGTTTTTATATTTTCCTGCTTCATTTATAGGAACATTTATATATTTGTCATATGTAATGTATTTGAAAAAAAAAAATAAAGAACCAAAGATGTGTTAAAACACATATATTTCTAGAGTAGTGTTTGTTTTACATCTAGAAATGAGGACCTGTAACCTGCTAATACAACATTAATGAGACTGCTGCATACCCACAAAGTGGGTGATTATGCTATGTCCAGCTGTCACATTCACATTAAAAGACAGTGTCCAAAAAGCACTTTTGCCTGTAAAGCAGCTAAGCTACAAGCAGTTTGACTTTTCTAAGCAAACACATTATAATCATTGCATTGTACAAATGCAATCCATAGCATAATGATTATGAAAGTACAACAGGATTGTATTCATTTTACAGAATTTGTCAGTAGTCTGCTATAGCTCTTAACTAAAATTTGTTTTTTATCTTTGTCAATCTTATGTCAATCTTTATCTTTATGTAAGTGTTTTGAATGTGAGTGTGTGAATTGTGATTACCATCAGATTTGGAATCATTGTGCAAAACTGCTACTGGACAAGGGTTCTGAAGAATAATGGTCAAAAGGTTACAGAAAGATTTCTGTTTTACTTGTAATGCATCTAGATAGTAAGGAATTTTGTTTAGTTACGGTTTAGAATGTTTATCATATGTCCTTTTCAAAGTTACCGTATGCTGAATTCTTATGCAGGAACACTTTTATTTCAGAATTCTTATAATATATATATATAATATATATATATATAATTAAATAGCTTTTTCCAGTAGACAAATAACTATCCTAGGCTACATCCTTTATAAATATTACGTTATCCTGAAACGTCTGAGCAGTACACATTAGCACTTAATATTCTTATACAGCTGACTGACTTAATTATTTATTTAGAACAGGATATTGTATATAACCAAATATAGAATAACTGTTCATGGCATCTCTGTGGACCACTATACCACTTATAATATTATTGAATTTGTGTACTGTTTTAATATGTGAAGATATCCAAAGCAGTGATGAAAAAAAAAAAACTGTGTTTATGTGAAAAATAATAGTCTAGCAGATGTCTTTCTATTTTTTTTTTTGTTTGAACACAAAATTGTGTAATTTACTTTTGATGCAGCATTTTAAGTCCATATATTTCATGAAATAAAAATAATTATCTCCTGTGCTTATTAGAATGGTCTTCCTAATTTAGTCTGAGCTCTAGGATGTCCTTATATTTATTCCAAACTTGTTTCATTATTTTTAATGTGT
The DNA here is from genome assembly GCA_011038615.1 of Limnodynastes dumerilii. NCBI lineage: Eukaryota > Metazoa > Chordata > Amphibia > Anura > Limnodynastidae > Limnodynastes > Limnodynastes dumerilii. The sequence continues at coordinate 230,957 of WWET01000574.1, read as the reverse complement.
CAGCCTCTGACTCCTCAGATGGGAGGATATTCCACCACTCAATAACCTTCTCAAACAGAATTCACGTTGCACCAAAAACCCAGGTTATTGCCGGGGGCAAGCCCCAATGAACTGGGTCGGGACACAGTGTGAAAGGGTCCCACTACCTATACCTGGGTCTAATTGGACACGGGGGTAAAGAAGGGTTATTTCCGGGTCTGACCCGGGTAGTCTGCAGTGTGAAAGGTAGTTAATTGGTGAATAATTTGTTTACTATTTTGCCGGGGCAATAGCAAAGAAATGACCCAATGTGATTACTCGCACTACTGCCAGGGCAGACCCGGTATTTTGGCAATCGTTTTGAGGTACATTTTCTTTACATGCCATTCAGACACAAAGATATGTTTTTATATATGCAATCTGGTATCACACCAGTTTAAGTACAGTTACCACCTCCTTACAACCTTGCCCAATCACCCTAAGTACCACCAGACAATGGCCTGCATACCACCTGTGATACAGGTGTCACTGGCTGAGAACCATTGCTTTAGTTTATACACTTGCCCTTGTATTCTAATACATCTTTTAAAGATTCCAGCCACTTGCACTGTACCTTGTTAAACCACTGAATATATTTGAAAGCTGCTGTCATACCCCCCCCCCCAT
>WWET01000574.1:208434-230303 GCA_011038615.1 Limnodynastes dumerilii | reverse complement strand
CCCCCCCCCCCCATCCACACCACCCATCCCCCTACCCATTCCCTCGCTACAGTTTAGGGTTTTTGTATTCTTGCATTATGGACCCGTGCCTTTGTGTTCCAGTCTGTGCTATGTGTTTGGGTAGCTAGGCAACACCAATTCTTTTCCTGTGTTTTACTGTTTGGCTGCTCGCACATGACTCAAAGCTAGGCCGGATTACACATGTAATCAGTTAGTGAATTTGTGCAGTCGTATTTGACCAATCAGGTTGGAGGACTGTTCCAATTTGTCATTAGTATCCTATGAATATATCGTAAGAATATGACCTCCGCAATAAATTATAATAAATCCCATATGTTGTACAGACAACTGTAGTTTAATTTGCCTGTTGCAGAAGGGGTTAAAAATTGATAAGCTTGTGCTCAATTAACTTTTCTTCTTCCATATTGATTAAGAGTCTAAGGCATTTGAAATCTTATGCTATAATAGAAGTGAATGGTATTGTATTAAGGAGAGGAATTGGACAAAATAAGTAACCAGTTCTAAGAGTCATATTGATTAATGTGTTTAATCTGCTTCATCTGTAACTTCTGTCTCCTTGGCTTTGTCTAATTTTCGTAAATGCTACTGAAACGGTGTTTTCAGTGCAATATTAACCAATAAAATTGAGTTTGCATTCAGTTCATTCATGCAGCTCTGTTGCAAGGAGCTGAATTGTTTAAATGGTCCTAAGGCCATGTGACTGGCCTCGAGTTCAGAGAGTGAAAAACCAGTATATAACCAGCCACAAGGCGCCTAACTGGATTATGATATGTAATGTGGCAAATCTTCAAACTCCCACTGGATATAAAACACAATTTATAGTGCTGGGAATACCAGTCTTTATCTCTCTTAGAGTGCTTTTTTTCAGGGAGTTGTTTGCTTATACAAGTGGAAAATTGCATTTTGTGTTTTTGTGATATCTTACTAGAAGCTAAAATGCTGCTTAAAATATATACACATTTTATTCATGTGATGATGTTGATCTAGGAGGTGGTTTAAAAAAAAAAAAAAAAGTTAAAAGCAATTGTTTTCTAAGTGAATGAGAAAGGTAAGGGAATTATTACAATGATGCAGTAACTGTTCTTACCTGACTCCAGTACCTTGTCTTATATTGCATTGCAGTGTAATCAATTTTATTATCTGTGATACATTATGACTCTGACATACCGTGACAGGAGTGCATGGAACTGGACATTGCAGCTTACTATTTGTGACTTTTCTAAAATGAAAATATAAGTTAATAGCTGACTATGCATTCATAGAAAATGGACCTGATGCAGGCTCCGTGCGTTTTCCGTACGCGTGGAGGTCTGGAAGGCTCCGTGCGTTTTCCGTACGCGTGGAGGTCTGGAGTCTGTACAGAAGAGAGGAGTGCACTCTCCTCTCTCCTGCAGAGTTCTGGCCACATGCTTTGTCCAGAACACTACCTTAATTGCTCCACACCGATCTGCGCCTCTCCGAATGCTGAATGCCTCCGAACCTTGATTAGCTTGCCTATTCCCGCCTGTAGCTAGGAGATCTGTATTGTAACATCTAATGCACGCATCCGCAGATGTTGTTTATCAGGGGATTTATGCAAGAGGTTTGCGTAAGTCCCCTGGCTATATTTAAATGAGGATCAGGTCCAATGTCTGCAGGAGTTCAGAGCTTTGGACACTTCTTCCAGGAGAGCACCACTTGCAGAGAAAAGAAGGTTGGATTGGATTGAAAGGTTGTGTCTTTTCGAATGCTAAGTAACCCATGGCGAGATAAAAAAAATGGTGGAAGTTCTCAATAGGCCATAAATCAAAATCTTTATGGTCCGTATGTAAACAGAATTAATGAGCTGTAGATAGAAGTCAGCATTTATTGGGAAGCCACAGAATGCTGGGTGTCCATTAAATGCAAGTTGAGAGACCAGGAAACAGGTACACACAAGGTGAAAGAGTAAACTCTGCTGGATGTGTGTCAGTCAGTACTAACCACTATATGTCTTTCTATATGTTCTGTATAACAAATTGCTTAAACAAAATGCACATGAATATGGATGAGAGATGAACTCCTAACGTCAGCACTCTGGTTGTATCATTGCTAACCACTGCGCCATACTATGACCCTATGAATAGAACCATGAATATTGTTGCTGATTTGTTAACTCCATTGGGCTGGATCCAGACCTTGTTAAGTGCATGGACTTAGTTACACCTGGGCTAAACCATGTTGATTTCAGGAGGAGTCAAGTTAATTTTATTCTTTGCATGCAGGGATATATCTTTGAATTGCTTACTGCACACAGATACTGACCAGCTTTACAATTACACTAATATTTAGACTTGGGCCTGGAAACATCACCTCGACTTGGGATAGGAAACATCACCTCTCAACTCTAATACTGTTTGCAACACATGAAATATGACTCCCCCTGCAATCAACATGGTTTAGTCCAGGAGTAACTAATTTCAAGCACTTAAGTCTGGATCCAGCCCTATATGTCTTTCTATATGTTCTGTATAACAAATTGCTTAAACAAAATGCATATGAATATGGATGAGAGACATGAACTCCTAACGTCAGCACTCTGGTTGTATCATTGCTAACCACTGCGCCATACTATGACCCTATGAATAGAACCATGAATATTGTTGCTGACTTGTTAACTCCATTGTTCTTAGGTGCAATGCCACTAACATCCTACTTGGTGTTTGGCCACCTGAAATCAACATGGTTTAGCCCAGGTGTAACTAAGTTCATGCACTTAACAAGGTCTGGATCCAGCCCATTGTTCTTAGGTGCAATGCCACTAACATCCTACTTGGTGTTTGGCCACCTGATGCATCTCGCTTATGGGGAGCAGGGAAAATGCTTGCAATGACTTGAGCTGGGTACACACTTGTCCAATCATATTAAGATTCAACTGCAGACCAGACTGTTTACGCAATACTACATCAGACTAAGGTCACACATACAACACCCATTCCTTCATCTGCCCAGACAAGAACCTCACTGTGCAACCCATTCAATCTTTGTCACACAGCCCTCAAAGGCGGTGTAAAACTAGACAAATGCATGTGCAGGACGGAGCAAAGTAACAGGAAAACTTTTGCCTTTGTGGTGGTCTCATTCTCAGAATACAGACTTCTCCTATTGCACTGTATACAGACAGATTATCATCAAAACTGTGAGCTATATCTTTCCTTTATATAGCACTGTGTAGCCCTGTTCACATATAGTGTGATAAACTTTTTTTGACACATAAGCGCTGATATATAGATGCTTCTTATTGTACTTTTGAAAAGGTGTGATACCGTTTTGCTTGTATCAGTATATTTGCAGCTGTCTGGTGTGTTTTTAGCACTGTAGTGTTACTTTATTTTTTACCTTTTGTGTTAAAATTACAACTGGCCAAGTCAGTCAAGCTTTCATCATATCTATAATCACAAGAATGTCTGCCAACAAACAACGTTCTTATTAAAAGTTGAATATGTGGCAATTGATTGTGGTTGTTCGGTTTCAATCTAGAGGACTAAATAGTGACATGATATAATAGGGGACGTGGCTTGCTGTCAAGTATCCTTCCCAGTTCTCTCACTGTAAGGTTAGGTATCCAATCAAACTCTCTGGTTGGTCAGACTTTGTATAAGTGTGTGCGGTTTCATAATCGCTCGTAACATACAATTTTAGTCGCCTGGTCAGGTGAAATTATTATTTTAAATCCGCTTTATAATCAAGACCCCTAATAAATAGAAGGTATTTCACACTATCAGCCTTGCGCTGTCTTTTCTGTCCCTGCCCCCATGTGAGATCGCTGCCTGGAGGCCTGGTCGCCATAACGCTGAAGAGGTCAGATGTTGATGTGAGGCTGGATGCATGTGTAGAACGAAGCAAAGTAACGGGAAAGAATCACCTTCGTGGTCGTCTTATTTTCAGAAACGGACTTCTGTTGCACTGTATACGGACGGATTCACATCAAAACTGTGAGCTATATCTCTCTGTCTAGCACTGTGGAGCCCTGTTCAAATATAGTGTGATTAATATTTTTACACATACGTGCTGATATATAGATGCTTCTGGTGTATTCAGTTGTAATTTTAGTCTCATTGATGGTGAATATGATGTACCTGTTCATCATATGCTCATTATTTTCCACAACTGGGGAAATGAAACCATTTCCTATTTCTATTATGTGCTATGTTTCTTCCCGCCATTAGAACAGGCCAGGACTTCATTTTGTCCATTTTTTTTAGCACGCTTTGTTGTGATCAGCAAATAAGTTTTTCTCTTTTTTTTTTAAACTAAAAGGAAAAAATTTTTTTTTTTTTATTTAAAAAAAAAAAAAAAAAAAAAAAAAAAAAGGAAACTTTATGAATTTCTTAGTTCATCCTAAATAATACTTATTGTATAAAAAAGTTATTTCTGTGTTTTGTTTTTTTTCCCTTATGAAATCAATGAAAATCAGCATTTTGTTCTTTGGAGACCACTTTAAACCTATGTGGCTATTTCTGTGAACTGTCTGTTAGAAAATAAGTGCATGTTGCTGTTGAATGTCCATATTTCTGTTTGCAGCTGCTGGCTCCTTGGAGTGTAGTATCCTCTCCGAAGCCTGTGTGTTAACAATCATTGACTAGAAACTGGATTGGCATTCACTATAATTTGGGTACTTGGTGTTTTTGTTAAATATACAGTTAGAGGCTGCCAAACACTGCAGGTGCTGTGGCGGGATTCTTCTGTATGTGTATGCATGTATCCATTTCAAACACCCACAAAAAAAACCACTACTGTGCTTGCCTTCTACTTACTAGCTTTGTATGGGCAACCTTTGCATTTGGGCTCATATATTTTTATTAAAGTTATTATTTAGGATTAACATCTTAAAATACCAGGCCAGTTTGCTGGGTAATATATATTTAAAGTCTAACACGCATATGCAACCATACTTGAGATGCGAAGGCTTTTTTTTAATTTTATTTTCATGATGGCTGCAAATCTTGATATTGTCACATAATTGAAATCATTTTGAGTAGTGGGATGAGGCAATCAACAAACAATTTCAACCAATCACTGGAAGTTGCCAGCTACAGGAAATATCACCATATATTGTTACTAGGGCTTTGTGTACAGTTGTTATTGGTTACAGCAGTAAATATAAATATCTGTCACCATGGAGTCTAGAAATTTGGGCCTAGCAGATAATTCAGACTTTTGACACTTTCATGATTATAAGTGAATGACAAACCTGACCTTTCTCATGTGCAGCTTCTACAGATACATGAAAACAACACAGATCATTTAAAAAAACTTAATGCAAATTATAGTGATTCTATCGGCCAGATGGGTTTGGAAAAGTGGAGATGTTGCCCATAGCTACCAATCAGATACTTGCTCTCTTTCCTATTACATGCTATAGAATGCCAGCTAGAATGTGATTGGTTTCTATGGGCAACATCTCCACTTTTCCAAACACGCAGCTTAGTAAATCTGGCACTATGTTTTAGGACCTGCTACTACTGGTCACTCTGCTTGTAGAAAAGGAAGACCCCTATTTCGGGACATCATTTTCTGCTGAGCAAAGACTGGTTGCTACCTTCATTACTTAGCAACAAGGAAGATGTAAAGAACCAATACATACAGCACTTAAGAATTTAGAATTTGTTCACATGTAAAAGACATCTATTCAGTATTAAAATAAATGACATGTTCACACATCCTATTCAGTGTATGGAAAGAATGGCACCCCATATGATTAGGTCACTCTTTGGTACTTAGGGAGCAAACCAGAAGATTATAATTAAATCTGCACATCTACAAAGGCAGTGCTTTCAAGGAACTAGAATCACAATAAGTTGCATAGCCCATAGTATGAGCATACACGTTATTACATTTGCTCGACATATTAACATTTGTTATCGTGACTCTTAGGAGAATTATCAAACCAAGTCATCTGTTGTGACCATTTTTTTTATCCCTGACAAACAAGATGGTGGTAGCATGCATACTCATTCCCAATGGTCCTGAATCAAATGATCGGCATGATAATTGCATAGATGTGTACCCAGCTTAACGTAACATTCTTGTTCTATTAATGCTGGGTAAACACCTATTCAATAAATGGGCCAATCATATGGTTTAGTCATTTGGTTTGATATTGCAGGTGTGTACGCTCACGCCATCATCTGTCAATGTTTTATGAACTTCTTAAAAACCATAATCAACGATGATAGAATGTTGGTTAGTATGTAAACACTAACAACCGTGGACCATATTCACAGATCTGGGTGAGGTGGGGACAGATCCGCACCCTAACTCACCCATTGTTTTTAGGTACTTTATGGCACTTACAGGTGCCATAGGGCTACCTTAACTATCCGTGCAATGTACGCACGGACATTGCCTCTCCCCGCCTTCCCCGGCTAATCTAAATCCCTCTCACTTCTACCTAATCCCTCTCCGAAGCGGCATTACCCTGCCTCTTTTTACTTAAAATACCACACGGAGGCAATCTACATCTCCGAACTGGTACGTAGATTGCGTAAAGGATCCACTATGCATGCGTAGTAGGTCCTTAGAAACATAGGGCTGGATCCAGACCTAGTTAAGTGCTTGAAATTAGTTACTCCTGGGCTAAACCATGGTGTTTGCAGGGGGAGTCAAGTTACGTATTCTTTGCATGCAGGGATATATCTTTGAATTGCTTGCTGCACACAGATACTGACCAGCTTTACTATCACACTGTTATTTAGACTTGGGATAGGAAACATCACCTGTCAACTAATACTGTTTGCAACAGATGAAATTTGACTCCCTTCAATCAACATGGTTTAGCCCAGGGGTAACTAATTTCAAGCACTTAAGTCTGGGTCCAGCCCATAGAAACATAGAAAGTGATGGCAGATAAGAGCCACATGGCCCATCCAGTCTGCCCAGTTGTTTAATTATAACTATACTGACCCTAGTCCCTAATTACCCTTAAATTAGTTTGAGATTTAGGATCTCCTTATATTTATCCCAAGCATGTTTAATCTGTTCTACTGTGTTAGCCTCAACCACCTCAGATGGGAGAATATTCCACTTATCTATCACCCTTTCAGTGAAGTAATTTTTCCGCACATTTCCTTTGAATCTACCACCCTCCAGTTTGTATCCATGCCCTCGTGTTCTATTACACCTTTTCTTTTGAAAAATGGTACCCTCCTCTAGCTGGTCACAACCCTTGATGTATTTGAAAGCTGCTATTATGTCCCCCCTCTCCCTTCTCTGCTCCAAGCTATACATGTTTAGTTCCTCTAGCCTTTCTTGGTATGATTTGTGACACAGGCCATGGACCATTTTAGTTGCTCTTCTTTGCACAGTCTCTAATGTGTTTATGTCTTTCTGGAGATATGGCCTCCAGAGCTGAACACAGTATTCTAGGTGAAGTCATACCAACGATCTATAAAAGGGCATCACTACCTCTCCCTGCTACTAATTCCTCTTCCTATGCAACCAAGCATCTGACTTGCCTTTCTCATTGCTTTGTTACATTGCTTGGCTACCTTTAAGTCACATGAAATAATGACTCCTAGATCTCCTCAGTAGTTTCTAATGGAGTGCCATTAATGATATACTGAGCTTTTGGGGTTTTGTGCCCCAAGTGCATGATTTTGCACTTTTTGGCATTAAACTACAGCTGGAACTCAGCACTAACACCACAATAAACCTGTGTCCTGTGCGGATCAGCGGTCCATACAACTGTAGAAGAAACTATGGAAGTCTAGATCTGGCCCAATGCACTTAAGCTGCATATATGAAATGTGAGTGTTTGGTCTGGTTACATGTATATAAAACTTACCATCTCTTTCAAAGCTGCCTAGTGTTCTTTATGTACAACTGAGTTATATGGTTATGAGACTATGTTCGCTTTCATTAATATTTCAGACCTTTACACGGTCATTTAAAAGACACACTGCAAATGTAGCATCTAATTAGTGTTACACAGGTAATGAGTCCATTAAAGTCAGCCCTTTTTAAATATATGTAAACTCTAGTTTGGTCCGGAAGTAAAGTAATCGATTAAAAATCTATATCTGCCAGTAGAGGTATCTGCCAATTAAACTCCACATGGAAGATGGAGGATTTCTTTCATACATGACAATAGGATTAATTCCCTGGATCAATCACAATAACAAATTCATTTTCTCATTCTAACTATTGATGTCATTCCTTGTTAGAAAATCCTACAATCCATTTTTAAAGCCATCTAGTTATTTAACTGCTTCCTGTAAGTATTTTCTGAATGCAGGCTGCCTGGCTCAAACCAACTCTGCAATGAGTGTGGGTCCTCGGAGCGAAAGGCTCTATTTTGATAAGGCTGTTCGCTCTTAGCTAGTTCCCAACTGGTTGGGATATCAATTGCTTAAGCCTCGGCATAGCAATCAATTCCTGGAGCACTGAAATCGGTGCTCCGAATCAACCCCACTTCCTAACGCTAAGTCGTCGTCGTCGCCCNNNAGGCGTCCCCGTCGCCCCCCCCCCCCCCGAATTGCGTAATCACTCATTCGTTAAAAAAAAAAGATTTCTGCGATGTATAACAATATTTTCATTGTTGGAAATGTGTCCATTTAAGCCTCTTCCACTTTACCACGTCTTTCTGTTCTTCCATTTTCCTGAAGCTGTATAGCTTTATTTAGCTAAGTATGAAATCACCGTACCTAGTGCCCATTTGCTACTTTCGGGCCAGGGGTAGATAGTAAAGAGAGGTGGTATTGAACCTGATTAAAAAGTTATTAAAAGAAATGCCTTGCTTGCTTCATTAACTGAGCTATTGGAGCTATAAGCAACTGGTGTTGAAGCTTCATTAACAGGGTTTATTATTAATACATCATGCGGTTGAAAGGGTTAAGCATGTCCTTCAAGCAGAACCACTTACAGACTATGCTTTTTGCTTGGTAAATAAATTCAATTCTATATATATGGTTAATGATGATGTTGTTCCATGGAGCCGCTACATTGCCTAGCAAACCCTTTTATATCTGCATTTTAACCTTGCTTTGGGGAACCTTTTACTATTTAATTTACTACATGACAAATCTATTTGTGGGACCTCCACAGATATTTATTTTGCTTCCTCCAGGGAGGTAATTATGAGCCTATCATTAGTCAGACAGGCAAGGCTTGTGGATAATTGGCGATTGTTGCAATTGGTGTCACTGCTAGAAAGGACACAGAATAATAGTTTAATTAAATTCAAAATCTAAATTGCTACGGAAAAGTGTAGCAGAAAAATGGGTCCGTTTGCATTTGATCTAATTGCTATAGTGTTAAATAGGAGCTGTCAGACATTTGTAAAATTTGCTTTATGTGAAATATCACTGTTGCTTATTATCCAGTGTAAAGGAGGGATCTCTGTGGCTGTTTTTATTTCTGTGCATCTCCTTTACACAATATGGAACAAGCCCATATTTGGGAACAGACAGTAAACCAGACACAGGGCCAGATTTACTGAGCTGTGGGGATGTTGTCCATAGCAACCAATCAGATTTTAGCTGAAATTCTCTAATATGTAAAAAGAAAGTGATAGCTAGAATCTGATTGGTTGCTATAGGCAACATCTGCACTTTTCCAAAACCGCAGCTTAGTAAATCTGGCCCACAGACTTACTGCAAGGGGTTGTTTCGAATCGCATGCCCAAGCACACTTTACAAGGATGCACCTGGATCCAGAGTTTGATCCTGGTACTGATACTAATGACCTTCTCTGATTCGGACAGGAGTTAAGCTCCGTACACAGTTTTTTGAAACTGCTGTTATAGAAGGTTTTAATTGCCAATCCGCCTGTGTACACACTACACATGATTTTGGGTTCAGCCTTCATTATCTAATGGCTTGATTGTGAAATTTAAACTTAAAAAAAAGTTTTGGTTAAACAAATTTTTGTACTTTACAGCGGTCAGGCATGATAGTTGCAGCATACACACTCGCCGATATATTGCTGATAACATAGAATTCCAAACACTTGTTTATTGAGTGTTTTGAAGGACAATCGTTAAACAATAAAAAAAAAAAACTGTAGTGTGTATGACAGTGGTTCCCAAACTGTGCGCCGCGGCTCCCTGGGGTGCCGCGTCGCACTCACTGGGGTGCCTCGGAATGTTTCTATTTCCTATTGTATTCTATTTTATTTTTGTGTTAGGGGTGCCTTGAAAAAAAAAATATGAAGACCCTAAGGGTGCCTCGAACTGAGAGTTTGGGAACCACTGGTGTATGGGACTTAAAGGTGCTGCAGAGGTCTGGATTCGGTCTAATATTCCTTAGAATGCAGTCCATCCCTGCCTCTGGAATCTAGTGCATTGGTCATATTGTCCCATAATGAATGGATGAGCAACTTCTAAAAATGTATTTCCTCTGTGATGCTGCTACGGGCCTTGCGTAGCAAGGATTGCGTAGCGTTGGATCATTTGGATACGTTTTCATGGGACTTATGTGTAAAAAATATTTTTACACTGCGTTGTAGTTATTATTGAGCTGTTTTTATTATGATTTAAAATGGGGAGATAATGGGGTAGATCCAGACCTAAGTGCTTGTTATGTTTCATCGCGTAACGTATTTACACTAGCGTATTTTCTACGCACTCACCTCGCTCGTATGTACTTTGGCCGTTTTACGCTTCCCAAACCCTACCTTAACTTTTCAAAGCGTAAGTACTGATGTACGTAATGGATTCACATACGTAACGGTCTAAACTGGCCCAAACTGAATGATTTAAATGCCTCCCTCTGCCTACCAAACGGAACGATGCACGTCATATGGATGAGCCTGTCCCTTCGTTCGCTGATGGTACGTATGTTCAGAGTTACGTGGCATAGCGTCTGCCGCGTGCATGCGCAGTAGATACTAATGGGCGATTTTAGATCAGCGGCTAGCGTGCGTGGCTTAGGCTCTGGCCCAATGTGCTAGTAGTCATCATTGTGACACTTTGTAATATTTTGTATGCATATTCTCCACATCCTAACATACTATCCAGAAAACATGTAATATCCTGATTTCTGACATCACACTATGACACCACGTGATGCACATTAATAAAGTTGATATTCAGTGGCTTCCTGAAAAACAACTCATTGATATAAGGATATATACTAGGCAGTGGTATTTCAGGCTTTTTGTTTTCAGAGTTTGTCTATTTAGTATTGACAAAGTTAGTAAGTTTTTAAAAGCGAATTTTGCTGCCAGTGTGCAACTTTCTCTTTGTGCAGAGTCCTCAATAAATCATTTAAATATTCTACTGTTAATAAAGAAAGTCAAGTATGTAAACAGATGAACCCCGTTTCTGTATATGGGCAATTGAGTTATTGAGCATCTGTATTGCATTATCTTCTACAAAACTCATTTTGAATTTTACTCTATTGTCTTTTCTAGGAATGATTTTTTTTTTGTTTTCTGTTTCAATCGCTCTAGCAATAAAGATATGTACGAGGCCCAACTATCTGGAGAACTGAATGTTTCTAAAACACATCAGCTAAATGTCCTTCTAAGCCCATTGATTGCTATGGTCTGTTTCAGTAGTTTGATTGACGACACTTGTTCTGGAGAACATGAAACATTGTTTAAAGTACATTTCACAGCCCAAGTTATATCATGTTCACACTGCCGCCCCAGCATAAACCCAGGTTTTTCAACCAAGGATATTGCCGGGGCACACATCAGCCCAGCTCCTCGGACCCCGTTCACACGGCTGCTTAGACCCGGGAAATTCCCGAGTCAGGCATGTTCACACAGAACAAGGGTCTGCCCTGGGTTTAGTGTGAGTCATCAAAAGAGGAGCTGTGATAGGCTGAGAAAAGATTGTCATTTAAAGGGTTACTTTTTGGCGCACAAAGATGAGGTCAGTGGATGGCGGATGAGTTAGTTGTGTATAGCCCTGAGCTAGTCTTGTATTGTGCTATTTTGCTGTTTTATACAGCAAATGGGAGCTTGATACAGCTGCTAACACTGTGCTGCCTTGCACGATGTGATTTCTAGAGGAGAAAGGCACAATTTATGGCTGAAAGGGAGAATAGGCTACGCCATTATTTGTGCAGGCGGAGAGCTTTCATAAAGTCCAGCATGTCCTCCTCCCCTCTGATCGTTAAAAGCTCCAGGGCCTCTTCCTCCTTCCAGTGTGCCATGTCTGCTCTACATCTCTCTGTCTTTATCAGCAGCATACTATTAACGTCATGTAAAGGCATCTCTCTCCCCCCCAATCAGCTTCATCGCCCCGTTCACACTGGCGGCTACCCGGGTCTGACATGGGAATAATCCTGCAAATGTTCCGGGTCTGATTCCCGGGTCATTACACATGGGATGCAGCAGACGCACCCTTTCACACTGACCCTCGACCCGGGTTTTTGGCTCGGTGTGAACGGGCTATTACAAATTGTTAAACATGATGCTGAAATGTTTCAACAGAGTCCAGTTGCAGCTCTGTACTGTTGTAACAATGTTTTCTTGTATACTTGTTCTCAGAGTAGTCTAAAATAATGTTTCAAACACTATTCCTTGTGATTCTGTACAAATCAATAGACTAGTTAGGTGCTAGGCAAGTAAATACATTTACAAATTGATGTAGCACCCTTGTCACCTTATACATCTTGGCGAACTTAGGGGGCTTGTATTCTCTTTATTCTCTTTGTATAAGTACAGACTTGTTGTCTGAAATCATTACTGTGTTATATATATTTTCAATGTATTTTTCAAGATATGGACTTATTTTTATTTTTTTTTAAGTAGGCTTCAGGTTGCATATTTATCTCTCTCTTTTAAACAAGGGTCTAATTAGCTTTGAAAGGTCATCACCACATAGGAATTAAAATGTCAATATAGAGCTGCAGTTTATATTATGCAATCAGGGAGGCTGTAAATCTCTGGTAATTAGGTGGTTCTCGGAAGTGATGCGTTCTGCATCTCATGAGCAACATTAAAGCTTATAGTGGAACAAAAAAACGCTTTATCATGTAACACCATTGTCGCACACTGTACAAGCAGATCTGAAATCATTACAAGGGTCTACTAATTAAAATACTGTGCTCATAGTACTGCTGAGCAATTTGTAAAGAGATGGCACCATTGAACCATGAATTTTCGTTGTTAAATATGGAAGAAAAAAAAGTTTGTGCACAAATGGTGATTGCCAAAGACTACTTTTACACTTTTAGGTAATACATTTTTTGTGTTAATATGATCTGGGTAACCCTTTAAAACAATTACCGGTAGATGCTTTTTATTTACCAATATTTGCAGACTGCTGTCACGTTCCTGATAATTGTATGACCTGTTTATGTGGTCTTACATGAGACCAGCTTTTAGATTTAAACCATATTTTCGTGGCTAGGATATAAGATTTTTTTTTTTTTTGCCTGTTTAGATAACTACATCTGCATCTGTAACATTCAGTATTTTTGAACTGCTATAATTAAGCATGTAATGTTTTCTTTGGTTTTGTTATGTACACGGTAATTGATATATACATGTGAAGGCCAGCATGTATGAGTGTATTTGTTACCCCTGATAACTGTGTTTCTGACACAGAAACAGCTGTTGGGAGAAAGAGGATAGACATGTCTAGAGACAGATTAACTTATTCTAGTGTTTGATGATTCATTTAATTGGACCAGAAGGATGGACTCTATATAACTACATTGCTGAATGTCTTTTGGTTTTTGACTTTTTTTTTTGTTTTCCCCCTCATTTTTATCTGTCTTTTAGGTATTCACTTTCCTTCCATATGTTGTTAAAGAATTTTCTGTATGGCACCAAGTGTAATGCTTCTGTTGATGTTTGGGTTGTTTCAATAACCAGCTCCCAGATTCTATAGTTAGTAGTGTGTGTGTGTGTGTGTGTGTGTGTATATAATATATATATTACACACACACACACACACACACACACGCTTCTGTCGTCCATTAATAATAGTTTATATGTGTTGCAATTCCGTATTTTGATGTATCTGCAATGTGTTTAAATAAAGGGGAAACCTTTGCAACCAGAGGAGTGAAATAAATTATTGCTTTGGAAGACTGTTTCCTGGTGTGTTGAAAGAAGACTGACTTTAAATCAATCAGACCTGAGAAAATAGCTGTGCATTGTTAGAATGCATTGCTGGTAGACTTGGCAGATAATGGTTTATTGGATATTTGCTTTAAGAGTAAATGTAAATGGTGTGTGTGTTTGTGTGTGACAGAATTAATGTGGAGGAAGAGCTACAGCAGGGTTTATCCAAGTGGAGACCTCTCCCCTGCTTGCCCTTTGAAACGTTGCTGGCTGTAGTCAGTATCATGCTACTTGGATCCTCTATCTCCGCAGTTTCATTAGGCAAAGTATTTGGGGCTTTAGGTCCCCCCGTTCCCTTCCCAGTGGATAAACAGCTTTGATTGCTCCTGCAACATCAGAAAAAAGTTCAACGAGCAAGTAAATAGATGGTATAACAGATGTTATAGAGAAATACTTTCTTTTCTGCAGTAGGCTAGTTTTGACTCATTTAAAAATAGTGTGTGTATGTTTGTACACACTTAATTGTCCATATAAAATTGTTTGCCAAAAAATATGGCGCTACATTTTTGTACTAAGATGGACTACTCTTAGGCTGTAACCCCAATTTTCAATATTTACTAATGGAATGCAATATTATAAATGGGGGTTCTACTGTTTGAGGCAAATGTTCTCATTCCCCTCGATTGATGTGCAGTGTCCATTGAGGTTCTTGATTTTATTGCAGATTAGCTACAAATTAGGGGAGTCTTTTAAACTGCTTTTAATAGGAAGTTAAATTGTATGAGATAAAAAGGGCAACAGTATTCTGAACGTTAAGACTTATTTTCTGAAATAGAATCATGTGATTAGTTTACTTTGGGACAAACGTAGCAATTGGTTCTCATAATATATCAGGATAATGTCCAGTAGTGAAACATCAATATAGAAGTACATTTTAGGTAGAACATAAATATAGATATGAAGACGAGTATGGAGGGCACATAAGTCATAGAGAGTCATAACATAGTCATAGAGATTTAAATTTGTTAATAAAACTATCCTGTTTTTCCCCCCCAACCATTTTAAAATAAAATGCTTTATGTTTTTGTCTGAAGCCTTCTAATTATCTTTGGCTGTCAAATTCAATGATCTTCTAGAACGATTTCTCAAATTAAATTACATCAGAGCAATAAATGAGCCAGCTAAGCTCCAAATTTGTTTTCATGAAGTTCTCTAGAACATCTCTAAATGGAGAACTCTCTGTGAAATGAAAAGCACGTCACATTTCCTTTGGTGATCGTCTATCTCACAGTTGATGTGATTGTAGGAAATCCTTTGGGACGTAGGACTGGCATATGGAAAATATGAAGGATTAATACCTTTCCCTAGCAATAAATTTTAAAAAATGTATGAAAAGAGCCTTATCATGAAAATATAATTTCATCCAAAAAAGTAAGTGTCCTAACTTTAACTGTGTATCTTTTTTTTTTTGTTTGTTTTATTGAAAACTTTTTAATGCAAACATAAATGGGTTTTGGGGTTATAGAAATATTAAAAGAAAAGGAACCTCCTAGTATTTTACCAGTCAAATTGAAAACCCTTATAACAGGACTGCTATGTTGATTAAATAACCTGTTGCCAATAGTGATACATTGTTCCATACAAGTTCCCTAGATCTTTCCTTTTCAAAGATCAGCAGTAGGACACGCAAACTGACGGTTTTAATTGGTGTATTCTTTTTTTATTTAGTTAATGGGTGTTCTACCATCCACACGCTTCACGTTTTATTATGGAGTTAGTTTGTCCCATTCATAGCCCCGGGGTTTTTTGTTTTGCCTTTATCGTTCATACTACAGTAGATTTCTTAAATTACCCAATGGTAAAATAAATAAATATATATGTGAACAACACCGGGCCACAGCATATTGATAGATATTGTGCTGTATCCACTTGCACCTCACAGTGACACCATAGCCAGCAAATGTGTTGTGCATACACTGTCTAGCAGCAGTTGTGCTTTTAGTTTTGCTTCTGGTTACCTTTCCAATGTTGTACAGTTGAAAAGGCCAAAAACTGTATCAAATGCTTTGACTGCAATCTTTTTGGCTCACAAAATCGATAATAGCAAATCATGGTTTGCGGTATACAATTAAACGTCTTCTTGAAATGACTGCTCAGCTGAAACACATTACAAACCCATTTCAGTGTGCTTTCAAATGTATTATTCTGGCAAAGCGAAAGTCAGAAATCCCTTTTTTGGATTTCGGAGCTGTTGTCACCCCCTAATCCATTTCAGTAATCAAAAACATGAGCCATTAAATGAGAAACGTATGGGCGTTCTTGTTCTGAACGTGCTTATCTTTTCTGCTGTTCTCCAGTGTAACAATTCACAAAAAGTTTACTTCTATAATAAAATAATTGCAAGTACATCAATAATCTTAGCTCCAAAGACTTCAATAACATAATAAAGGTGTCCTGCTGTATGTATGGTCTATTAAAGGTCATTCTGTAGTGAATTTTATAGTTTCTTTTAATTTTTTTGCAACCTAATATGTATTCAAATGAGGGTCCCTACATGAAGTCTTTTCTCACATTGTTGTGTTCTGAGGGCTGTCTACAACCTATAACGTGGGCTATGCTATTCAGATGTCCAGTGCATGTTGGAATTTGAAGCATTAATTAATAGAATGAGAAACCTGTCCTCACTGGCCTTAATTGCTTTACAGCATTTGAATAGTTTCATGGCTGGTTAACTAACGTATAGGAAGCACATACGTTAATAGGGGAAGTCACAACAGAGTGATACATTCCATAGCGGAGGATATAGACTCTATCACCACTTTTACCATATGTGGGCCTTAAAATGGTTGTTGTACATAGGAAAATTTGCTTCTATACGTACAGGTTTATTGATAAACCTCATCAGATCACCAGCGTGTATGTTCCTGTCTATACTGTTTACTGGAACATTGGTCACTTTCCTGAGATGTTTTGCTCTGATGCCTCTGTGCAAAGATAACTGGTCACATGTTTGTAAATTACTTCATATTCAAAGTTGACTGAGTTAGGTGCGGACAGATCTGCACCTAACCCACTCTTCCGGCTCCCAATCCGCCCCCCGTTTTTAGGTATTTTATGGCACTTACGAATGCCATAGGGATAACTTATCTAAGGTCCCTACATGAAGTCTTTTCACAAGCTTCTTAAGTGTGAATCAGGCCCTTTATTATATGAACTCTTAGTAAAGTATACAGTTATTGCCAGTTTTCTTGTTATAGGGGTATATTTACTAAAGGCGAATTTATACAGCGATTTAAAATCACCGCGAATTACATGCCATTTGCAGCATGAATTCATCGAATACACTTAGCTGCGATTTTCCCGCAATTTTTTTTAAACACCCGTGAGTTGCATTGATTTTGCAAGGGGTAAATGGCTGTGGTTTTCTATAAAAGCACCGCGATTTGTCCTAGCAAAAAAACGCGGCAACTCGCGAGTGTAAAAAAAAAATAAAAAAAATAAAAAGTGCAGTATGCTTGAAAGCCTTAGCCATGCTGTGCTGATAGAACTACAATATCAGCATGAGCATGGTATAGGCTTCTAACCATGCCGCGCTGTGTGTAGTGTGTGTAACAAAAAAAAAACAGCCTGCACAAAATATACATTAATAAGTGTGAATGTAAAAAAAAACAAAACACCTTTTCCCTGACTAATAATGGCCCCCTAATGTTTGCACTTACCTCCGGTGGCCACCGTGTCCTATACTAAGTGTGTGGTGTATTAAAAGAATAAAAGTTTTTGTCACTCACCGTTTGCTGTCATCTTTCTTGGGAAGACATGCTTGCAGAGTAGAATCTTGCTTGGAGACTGTCGTCCGGTTGATTGCAGTGGCATCCCCGGTGTTCTGGTCCGCTCCTTGGCCTCTTCGGTACTTGACACGGCGGGGACAGGCTCCTTCTTCTTCTTCCGTGTAACTGACGTCATCATTTATATAAAAGGCTGCCCTCTAGCGGCCGATTGGTCATTAGGAGCAGCACGGAAGAAGGAGTCTGTCCCTGCCGTGTCAAGTACCGAAGAGGCTGAGAAGTGGACCAGAACACCGAGGATGCCACTGCAATCAACCGGCGAGTCATTATTATAGTGTCACTGTCTGTTTTTGTGGGTTTTGTGAGTTATTACTCCTTTTTGGCAGCCAGGAAGCTATAAATGGTAGTTTTCATGTTTTGTTAATTTATTTAAAAATGTGTTCCTTAGTCATTTTATAGTAAAGGTCAGTGGTTTCATCTTGTATCCTCAAGCTATTCCTGTTCACATCAAAGTTCAGCTTTGTTTTGCTCACGTTGATTGGAAAGAGCTATTGGTTAAATTAGGTGTGAAGGGACTTAAGTTAAAGCTGAATTGAATGTTGTGCGTATGTGTTTCTAGCAGTGCATGTAAGAATGTGTATATTCACTTTTTAAATGGGACGTTTGCAAAATGTTTACATGGAAAACGTTTGCGCTGAATTTAAATGTCTACAAGCTTTATAAATTGTAGCTGCATTTGTTATACAGGAAAATGGTCTATTGCTGATTAGAAGTGATGTGATGATCAGCAGAGGTCTTGTTGGCTTACAGGGCTGCTGTGGTACATGGTGCATTCTTTATGACATGCCTCTCCAAGCCTGTTGTAGATGGGAATGGGAATATTACTGTACTTTCCTATATTTTTGTCTGGTGACTGTTGTAAATCTGGTAACTTGATTTTAATTTTTAATACTTAATATTATTTTATAATTATTGTCAGTACAATATATTATATGTTAGAATCACAGTCTGTCTGGTCAAGCTTGTTTGAGTTGCAAAGGTGGAAAAAAAAAACCCCACTGCCTTTTTAGTAGTTAATGTCTGCTTTTATTTTCTTTTAAGGATCAGGATGA
Source organism: Limnodynastes dumerilii (assembly GCA_011038615.1). Lineage (NCBI taxonomy): Eukaryota > Metazoa > Chordata > Amphibia > Anura > Limnodynastidae > Limnodynastes > Limnodynastes dumerilii. Next base: position 211,405 of record WWET01000574.1, on the reverse strand, counting down.
TCATATTAGGGTACTGTATAAATTAAAATTTACATTATTTTGTGTTTTTTTCATTATAAATCTAAATAGTTTTACGGTAAATATGATCTCATACTTTATTTTTACATATTCAACACTAAAATAAACATAGATTGTTCATAGATAGATAGATAGATAGATTCCCCTTTGTGTTTCCTGCCATCTTATTTAAGGGATTATAATACATCTGGCAGACAAGGGAGCTGGAACACAGGCTATATCAGTAGTTGTCAGATAATTCTTACTGTGGTTTCATCCTGCAAGCAGCTTATATAACCCTTACTCAGCATTAAAACCCCATTTTAGGACGCAGCCTGTACAGAGGCGGCCTAGGTCGTGATAGGAGCGTGTATGGGAAAGAGCTTATGTAGATGGCAACATTTCACATGTCCTCAAAGAGACATTGCTTATTGATCCAGGTCTTTTTGTGTGTCTACCAAGATAAGGTATTTTCTTTCAAACATTTGTCTTCTGTTCTAGTTATGTTGTATCGATTTGGTAACCACAAGTAAAACCACATTATGTAGCACTTGAAAAATAATGATTGCACAACCGCCATTTATATTCATAAAAACATTTTATGTGATGTTTGTTTAGACCCAAGTCCAAATGTGACCATTTACTATAATATAATCAGGCCATTCTTGGAAGATCAGCATTATCATTTTTTAGGTGTGGCCTTTAATGTCCTGGGATGATATTTGTATAATTCATGCTTGGCACAGGGTGGCTGAGTGTGCCAGTGTTTGGTCCCTATATGCTGTGTTTCTGGTTATTGCAATAAAAGCAGTAAATCAGTGATGCATTTTGAAATACACATGCAGTTAGCATTCGGTAATAAAGCTATGTGTTCATATTTGTGAGTTAGTGTTGCAATTTCATGTTATTCAGCCCATTACTCTGAACCTTGCCTACGTCTGAATGGCAGTAGTGCCCTCAGGTGGCATTTGTCCACAGTGTGTACTACTCATCATTATATGCATGTCTATTGGCCAAGTGCAGTGCTAAACAAAAAAGTTCACTTACACTATTTGCCCAATATGCTCAACTATAAAATGGCACCTTCTGTAATTTAAGAATATCAGAGGTTGCCAAGGAAACCTGCTATTCTTTTTCACTATATCAAAGCATATGGTCGAGTGTCAAACAGTTGCCATTTCGACTGACGCCAGTTCTTTATCACTGCATCAAAGAAAGCTTGCTCGATAGAGATGACCGCTCATTAATTCTGCATTCTACTGTGATGCCTGATCGACAATTCTAGGCTCTCGGCCAATGCCTAATCTACGGTTTGCAAGGAATTCCAGCAGCAGACTCCTACCTTAAGATTTCTGTGCCAACCTCACATAAAATGAGAGGGCGCTTAGAACGTACTATTTCCGTTCTCACCCCCTGACACTTTGCATGCATTGGGTACACTCTTAGTATGTATTTCTGGACCCAGAGGATTCATATTGATACTGGGAATACAGCAAATGCAGGCATTTTCCATCCCTTTTATGAAGGTCTGTATTGTTTTAATATAGAATTCCATGATTAACACCTAAGAAGCTCCTGCTTCTTGGTGTTACAGGAACAGTTACCAGGGTGCGGAATCTATGCTATCGGGTGGTGTCACCAGGGCCCTTGGTGGTGGGGATGTATTTGGCTGCACCCAACAACAGGTCGCAGTCCACAAAACCGAACTCGTAGGAGAGAGGAAACAGGGAAAGGCCAGACTTACACAGGAGAGTGGTACAGAACCAGTGGTGGACTGAATAGCACTGAAGCAGTACAGATAGACTGCACAGACAGACACACTGGAGATGATTGTAGATTTTACACATTGATAGTGCAGATATACTGCACAGACAGACACTGGAGATGATGGTAATCCTACAACAGTGATAGTGCAAATGAAATAGCACTATTTAATCAGCAGACAGGCAAGGCTGAGAACCGACAGACAGGGTACACACTTACGCACACACAACCAGGAGGGACGACAGAAGGCAGGCTGGGCAGCAAAAAGGACACAGAGGGAGACTGGAAGGCAAACACACGAATAGCAAATCACAGGAATCACGAACAGCAGGCAGGATGGACAGATGCTAAATCTAGAAGCTAGAGGCTATGACCGGCAAGGAGGCAATCGGAAGACAGGAATTTAAAGGAAGAGCCACATCCCCATTGGCTGCTGATTGCACACAGCCAAAACACAGTTAGGGAATCCCAGCTGCAGATTAATTAGGCAGGATCCCTAGCAAGGAGGAATGCTGCAGGGGAAACCAGGAACGGAATTCCTTACTACTGCATAAAGACACAATTACTTGCTGCAGTTGCCATATGCAGCGTGTAACACTTAGGTTTCTTAATTTTGTACCAGTTAGATACATAGAATGCCTCTGTGCGGTCTTTAAAGACTGCACAGAGTAGTTAAGAAAGTGGGTGGGGGGAGGGATTTAGATTAGCCGGGGAGGGTGGGAGAGGCAGGGAGAGGCATTCTCAGCATAGTTTATGTCTTAAGAAGGAAACTGCGCATGATAAGATAAGGTAGCCCTGTGGCATTCTTAAGTACCATAAGGTATCTAAAATTGGGGCAGGGTTAGGGACTGAACGAGTGAGTTAGTTGTGATTCTGTCCAGATCTAACTCACTCTTAAGTGTGAACACGGTCCGGAGTTTATTTGGAAAAAAAAATCTATTTGATAACCAGATATCTTAGATATGTTTTGCTTGTTTTATTGTCACAGTACCGTTTATTTTGTCTCTTTACATTTTTACTTTATGAATGATGATGAAAACGACATCTGATGGACTCTTAGCAGTTGGTCTTTTCTCGCTAAACAATTAATTTAGCAGTTTATCTTACAATCTAGAGGACATCCAAATACTCGCTGTAATTGGGCACTTGTCAATCACAGGACCAGATATGTCACACTGTGTTAATCCTAAATTCATAAAAGAACAATACA
>WWET01000574.1:157229-169602 GCA_011038615.1 Limnodynastes dumerilii | reverse complement strand
TTCCTGCAAGACGAAGGCATTGATGCTATGGACTGGCCCGCCCGTTCCCTAGACCTGAATCCAATTGAGCACATCTGGGACATCATGTCTCGCTCCATCCACCAACGCCACGTTGCACCACAGACTGGCCAGGAGTTGGCGGATGCTTTAGTCCAGGTCTGGGAGGAGATCCCTCAGGAGACCATCCGCCACCTCATCAGGAGCATGCCCAGGCGTTGTAGGGAGGTCATACAGGCACGTGGAGGCCACACACACTACTGAGCCTGATTTTGACTTGTTTTAAGGACATTAAATCAAAGTTGGATCAGCCTGTAATGTGTTTTTCCACTTTAATTTTGAGGGTGACTCTAAATTCAGACCTCCATGGGTTAATAAATTTGATTTCCATTGATCATTTTTGTGTGATTTTGTTGTCAGCACATCCAACTATGTAAAGAACAAAGTATTTAATAAGAATATTTCATTCATTCAGATCTAGGATATGTCATTTTAGTGTTCCCTGTGTATATGAGTTAATATATTCTTGTTATTAAAGGGATCCTAGATATTTATATGGATGTGTCTGCCAATGAATACTGATGTCTGGCCAGGTTAACCAATATTTACCCTGTTATGGTGCATGATATGCATGATGTTTAATGCCAATATATGCAGAATCATGCACTTGGGGCACAAAACCCCAAAAGCTTATTAGCATTAATGGCATTACATTAGAAACTTCTGAAGAGAAAAGGGATCTTGTAGTCATTATTTCATGTGACTTAAAGGTAGCCAAGCAATGTAACAAAGCAATGAGAAAGGCAAGTCAGATGCTTGGTTGTATAGAGAGAGGAATTAGTAGCAGGGAGAAGTAGTGATGCCCATTTTATAGATCGTTGGTATGACTTCACCTAGAATACTGCGTTCAGTTCTGGAGGCCATATCTCCAGAAGGACATAAATACGTTAGAGACTGTGCAAAGAAGAGCAAGTAAAATGGTCCATGGCCTGTGTCACAAATCATACCAAGAAAGGCTAGAGGAACTAAACATGTATAGCTTGGAGTAGAGAAGGGAGAGGGGGGGCATGATAGCAGCTTTCAAATATATCAAATGTTGTGAGCGGCTAGAGGAGGGGGCATTTTTCAAAGGAAGAGGTGTAATAGAACACAAGGGCATGAATATAAACTGGAGGGTGGTAGATTGGGAGGAAATGTGCGGAATAATTCACTGAGAGTGATGGATAAGTGGAATAGCCTCCCATCTGAGGTGGTAGAGGTAGCACAGTAGAACAGATCAAACATGCTTGGGATAAATATAAGGATATCCAAAATCTTAAACTAAATTGAGAGTAAATATGGTCTAGGGTCAGTATAGTTTTAAATAAACAAATGGGCAGACTGGATGGCCCATGTGGCTCTTATCTGCCATCACTTTCTATGTTTCTATTCTAAGACCAAAGTGTGGTACAGATTTGATAACCAATTGGCTCTTCAGACCAACACTATGCCTTAAAAACAAAGGGTTCTAGAGGGTCATTGTTTAGTGCTAAACCTTTAAGTTGCCTGCTCTTCCCACTGGCACTGAATGTTGAGTGTAACAGATTACACTGAACAGCTCTCAGATGGGTTGTGTTTCACTTCTCATAGTATGACACTATTCCCGGCGGTGAATACGGCCTAATAAGTTTATTGTGCAATTAGAACCCTATTCCTGACACAGGTAAAGGATTTAAATGAAATGCATGTTATATTTATCATTAAAGATGCAGACATTAGGCACAGGCCATGCCTAGTGAATGAGTTTCCTGAGCACTCCACTCACATCTCCTTGCTTCAGAAGTCCGTTATACTTTTTGAAAGCACAGTCAGTCGTTGACAATCAATATAAATTCAACATACCCTGTGCTGGAATGAATTACAGACAATCTGGCGATAGACTGTTTAAATTCAGACTGCAGTCACAAAGACTTTACTGGAAGCTACCTTCTTTACTCATGCATTTAAACAATCAATGCATCTTCATTCAGTTAATTAGCTAACTTCACCTCGTTGCTTCCCAATTCCTTCTCATATACAGGTAAAAATTAGATCTCCATAGCTGGTATAGAGCATCGCATAGAATACATACAAATGAGTTATTTATCCAGTTGTTACACTCCTGTTCTTATCTTTCAATGATCGGTGTGTTTTGGTCTGTCTGAATTTAATTTTGCAGGTTGATGATATAAATATTTTTAATGCATTTTTTGACTATTTTGATTTTAAATATTATTACAATTTTTTGTGTACTTTACGGACTCATTTTAAGCGACGCCCCCAATCAACTGTGATTGGTCAACACTCTCCTCCCCGTTATTAGAGAACGGATCAGACCCGGCTGTGAGGGGTTATATATACACAGTGTGCGTGGGGGGGGGGGATGGTATAAAGGCCGGCTGTGAGCAGGGTATATACAAGCAGTGTCTGGTTATTAATTTAAATTTCCATTATAATTATATTTATTTCTTGAATTTTTTTTTTCTTTTAGAGCGGGCAATTGCACGTCATTGAAGACCTTCTATATGCCGTCTATTCCGGCTCTGATGTTTTGCATAGCGTGAAGACCTTCTATATGCCGTCTATTCCGGCTCTGATGTTTTGCATAGCGTGAAGACCTTCTATATGCCGTCTATTCCGGCTCTGATGTTTTGCATAGCGTGAAGACCTTCTATATGCCGTCTATTCCGGCTCTGATGTTTTGCATAGCGTGAAGACCTTCTATATGCCGTCTATTCCGGCTCTGATGTTTTGCATAGCGTGAAGACCTTCTATATGCCGTCTATTCCGGCTCTGATGTTTTGCAGGCGCCCAGACCTTCTATATGCACTTTGCTATTTGCATGTAGAAGGTCTGTTGGCGCGATGCTAAACATCAGGACCTGACCAGACGTCATGGGGGTCGGGATTATAACTGTAAGTATTTATTGTGGGGTACTGCTTAGCGGGAGGGTTTTTAAATTGCCGGTATTTTTTTTTTGCCGGTATTTTTTATGCGTCGGTATTTTTTGGGTGCCGGTATTTTTTTTATGTCGGTATTTTTTAGGAGGCGGTAATTTTTTTCGCCGGTATTTTTGGGGTGTCGGGTTTTTTACCGCCGGTATTTTTGGGGTGTCGGGATTTTTTCCGCCGGTATTTTTGTGGTGTCGGGATTTTTGTGGTGTCGGAATTTTCACTGTCGGTACCCTGGTGGAGGTATTTTTAGCGTCGGAAATTAGTACTACACCCATAAGAATATGTGACATCTATTGGTTACAGTTTGTGCTAAGTGAGTTATAAGCTCCAGGGGCCAGATCCAGAGCTACGCTGGGCCGCTGTCCGTAAGCAGAGGTGTAGCTAGCTGCCATGGTGCCCGGAGCACGGGTATGTGGCAGCGCCCCAGTACTGTTTTTTGGGGCGTGGCCAACATGGGGGGGTTGCATTTGAAGGGAGAAAAAGAGGAAATTCCTAAATTGGCGAGAGTCCATTCTATTGTATTAATCATAAATACAATACCTAAAGAAAGTGAGGCGCTATAGTTGAGATTGACTCAAAACAATGAACAGTTGTTTCTAATATTTATTATATCGTTTTTTAGTTTTAGTTTTTTAAACAATCAAAACTTTACAAATATAAACAGATCTTAGTTTACATTTTAATGAAAATGTGACTGCCCGTCTGCAAGAATACCTCATTTAGATAGGTCCCTACACTTAAAAATAAACTTCTATAACACAGGGGTAGATCTAGAACTACGTGTGCCGTACGTTTATTCGTGGAGCGTATTTTCGTGCACGTAAGTTCGCTACACTCCCCTCGGCACACCCCTTGCACGGACGTATTTTGTCAAGATACGCTTCCCAAACCCTACCTAAACTTTTTCCAACGTAACCGCTGTCATACGCACACGTACATATGGGCAACACGAATTTACGCAGCTAAGCACGCCCATACTGTACACTTTAAATAACACCCCCCGCCTACTTCACGTATTTCACACGTATTTTCGATTAACGTAAATTTGGCACGCCCACGCGTAAGTATTTACGTGACACATACGTGAATGGCCCATACGTTCACAATTACGCTACTTGAATGTGCGTATTTTCTATGGTGTGCATGCGCAGTGCGTTCTAAACAGCGATTTTACGTGTCCGCCACGCGTAAATTCGCTCCGACGCATAGTTCTGGATCAGGCCCACGGTACTTACTGCCCTCTGTAGTAACTGCCTACATATTATAAATTATTGATGGCAGGACCCAGTCACGTTTTAATACAACACAATCTATGTAAAACAATCTATGTACCAAAATAAGATATATATAACTTACCGGCCCTCTCTCAGTGATAGGGTGCAAAGAAATGATTGGTTCACCCACAGTACTCTGTTATTTAACCTGGAACACATAGGCAGCTGATCTAGATGGTTGTATTCAAAGAGCAAAATAAAATATATCTGTAATAAATATAACTAAAAAACACCTCCTCTATTCTCTGCATCATCTCCCCCTCCCCATTCATCATCTCTTCATTATTCTCATCACCCCCCTCTCTTTTCCCTTTATCATTTCTCATCTTCCCATTCTCCTCATATCCTACCTTTCCGCTTTATCATTTCTCTATCCCCTCATCATTCCATTTATCATCGCCCCCTCCCCATTCTTCACCTCCCCATCATTCTCCCCTTTATAATTTCTCTATCCCCTCATCACCTCCTCCCCATTCATCTCCCATTCTCCTCATCACCTCCCCTTCACCATGATCTTTTCTCTATCCCCTTATCATGTCCCCCTCCCCATTCATCACCTCCCCTTCCCTCTCCACTTTATCATTTCTCTATCTTATCATCATCCATAATCTCCCCATTCATCAGCACCCCCTCCCCTTTATCATTTCTGTATCTCCCCATTATCACCATCTTCCCCTCTCAATTAGCTTTATCATTTTTCTACCCCCTTCATCATCCCCCTCCCCATTCATTGTCTCCCCCTCCCCATTTATTTCCCCATTTTCATCACCCCTCCCCTTTCTAATTTTTTTTATACACTTCAGTTTTTCACTTTTCCCCTGCTCTTCATCAGCCCCCTCCCCATACCTCCCGCCCCACCACCACTACCATTTTATTTATTTCATTATCCACTTCATCTTTTCTTCCCATGTTCATCTCCCTCTTCCTCATATCCCTTCCTACTATACTTACCTGCACCTTTCTGCACTCCGCTGCGGCTCTGCTAACCATGCGTGTGACGTCATGACGTCACACGCATGGAGCTGGGTAATCTGGCCGCAGGAGTCCGGCATCTGTTAGATCTCTGACAGTCTGCCGGCTCCAGATGCACTGATTCTTAATCAGTGCGCCTGAAGCTGGCAGACCGTCAGAGATCTGACAGCTGCCGGGCTCCTTGCGGCGCCACTTGGTCCGTTTGGCGCCTGGAGCTCGAGCTCCAGTTGCTCCGCCCTCCCTACGCCCCTGCTTTAAAGCACAAATTTAGTGCAAGGTGATACTGTCAAGGCCGTGACAAACTTAACACAACTGTTAAGCGGTTATTACTTTCAGTTCATTTCTTGATTGTTTTGCCATACCATGGCTTTTGATTCATAGGACAGTGTTTCTTTGTCTTTATATTGTTTCATACAGTATGTTCAATACTCCCCATTGATTGCATTGTGATTTCCCTTTTAGATTCTTTTTGTCTGTCTACTGTTGGATGTTATTGATACCTCCAGTCTTTGTTACAAGCTGTATAGAAGGTTTTTTTGTTGCGCTTTATATTCCCTTTACCTTGTGTTCCATATCATGCGCTAGTACAAACAGTACAATTCCTTTGCCTGCATTAGATTGCAGATTTCTCATTTGATGGGGTTGTGATTTTGACATTGCTTAAATTAAAGGGCCTTATTATTGGGTTGTGTCATTCACTTGATTATGCTAAAAGAAATGGCCAGAATTTCCTCTGTTGCCTGTCCCCCCCTTATTTTATTTATCGTCTGCAGCTTGTTTCCTTGCCCTTCCTCCTCTGAAATTCCTGCCAACTACCTCTCTGCTTTTACTTGTCTTGTAAGCTCTTACATTAAGAAAATCGCTGCGTTCAGAGTCACAATTATGGTCAGCTTGAAAGAATGATGGCAGTTTGCCAGTTGATCTGTGTCTGCTTATCAAATCCACTACACTGACTCCTATTCTAGCAAATCAAATCAGGGAAGACTTGTTTAGTGTTTTTTTTTCCTTCACGTTTACTACATTTTAGCAGATAATAGAGCAGAAAGCTGCAATAAATATTGGGCAAAGTGAGAGATTTGTGTGTGTGTAAAAAAGTGACGTCAGATGTTACAATTGAATCCTTCATTTATTCTACAAAATGCAGCAATTGCATATTTTTTTTTTTTCAAGCTGTAACCTAATTCACTTTAGTGTGTAGTCTATAAAAATAAATCCTCTGTGCCCATACTGGCTCGTGAGGCTTATGATTACTTGACTGTGAATACATCATCCAATCAGATTGTTATCAAAACTCTCCTTGTGCTGAGTGTAATCAGCAGCAGATACAACATGAAACAGCCTGTGTCGCTGTGCTATGCGGAATTACACGTCATGCAGCGACTAGATTCTGAAATCCTGTTGTAAAATAGGTGGCTTCAGTAAAAAATTTTCTTTGTGTAAATATCAAAAACATACGTTTTGCATCAGGATGGGGGGTGGGGAAATAAACCCCCATCGGTGGGGTTAATTAATCAGGAATCTGCATTAAGATTTCAAATGCGGAATGCTATTGATAGTAAATTGCTGTGTTTGAGATGTTAAGAGGTGCCTGTTTCTTAGCATACTCTCATTGGCTTCAGTCATATACGAATTTCTGCTTAATTTGTATGCCACAATATGCATTGGTATTATTTTGAAATGAATCACTGTCACTTTTTATGCTGCAAATAAAATTGCGATGCATCATTGTGTCAGCCGCTTCAGGGTTACCAGCAAGCCAGCTCCCTGTTACAGGCTAGTGCTGGATTTGTTTGATATGGTTTTTTTTTTAGCTTTACTTTATGATAGTCACCCATACTCTAGTCTCATAATAGTTGTATAATATGGAGGTTACAGCTGCCGGTTAGATGTTCATAATAGTGACAATGATACAGTCCACAGCATCATGTCAGCAGATCATTGCCAGCTGGTAAAACAAACACATTGATAATGGTGGCCCTGGTATCAGGTATATAGTTAACGTAGTACAAGCCCACATGGCCGACGTACTTTACATTACCTTGTCCTTCCACTTGGTCTCCTCTGTGTCTGTCCAACTCTTCTGCTCTGTCCTGTCTGTGTCCCATGCCTCCCTCTACTCTGTCCTCCGTTCTGTCCCCATGTCTCAGCTTTGTCCCATGCCTGTGTCTTGCTGCTCGCCTGTATCCTGCGCAGTCCTCGACTCGCTGTTACGTTTTGTGCTGGCAGGATAACTGTCGACCTTTATGACTAATGGCAATCCACATCACACCTGATGCTTGGGACCGGTTTATGGTTAACCCAATCTCTGAAGCCTACACAGAGCATGGCTAATCTGCATTGGGGGCCATTAAAATGGGTTGGTATGAAAGAGAAGACCTCATCAGATCTTGGGGGGACTTATTAAAAAACATTCAGATTCATATTCTGAGAGCTCCTGTAAAATGTCCTAGCATAAAACACAGCTCAAAGTAATGATATGCAGTTGAAAGTACCGATCTCCGAAACCCAACCACACTGCAAAAGCCAAGCAATGAATATTTCATAAGTTCACAAAATGTATATTGCCATAGATTGCGGGTGTTGCAGTTTTCTTCAGTGGTAACATACATAGTGGTTATGAAAGGCAAATTGCCAGAGAACAATCCACTTTGAATATGTGTTTGACGCCACTTTTATTTTAATGATTTTCGTCTTGTAAATTTTGAGGCGGCATTTTAGTTAGCCTTTTTGTTAAAAACTCCAATGTTCTTTTTATATATTTATAAAAAAAAACAACTAGTGTTATGTTGTTGCTTATTCATTTGTCGCAGAATTTTGTTATATAAAAGTCAAGCTACATCGAGTGAGTAATTTGCTTTAATTTACATTTCTTCTGTGTGTGTGTTTTATTATAGAGCATATTGTTGTAACAATATTTCCTATTGTGATCATGCTGTGCCAGTACATAATTATATCATAAGATAAATAGGGAGTTGAGCGTATATAGCTTGGAAAAATACTTATATGGTCACAATGAAGAGAGAAAATATTTCCATATTTCATGCATCGGAGGTACAAACTGTTCTGTTGGTGATTATAATGTTAGGTCAAATCTGGAAGCGATGCGGAAGGAAGTAGTAAATATTACGACCATGTTTTGAAATTATAGTTCTTTTTGTAAGCTTCTTCTGTAAATAAGATGACTGTCTTAACCTCCTGTCAATTTTTTAGGGGTTATTATAATTAAACTAGTTAAAAGCCCATTAAATTGATGGAAAAAAATGTGGCCAGATATCCAATTTTTTTTCCCCCTTTGTATGTGTGTCCAGCCTCAAATTCTGCCCCTTGTATGTGCCCAGCTTTAATTTCTGCCTCTTGCATGTGTGTCCAGCTTTCATTTCTGCCTCTTGCATGTGTGTCCAGCTTTAATTTCTGCCTCTTGCATGTGTGTTCAACTTTCATTTCTGCCCCCTGCATGTGTGTCCGGCTTTCATTTCTGCCCATTGCATGTGTGTCCGGCTTCCGTTTCTGCCCATTGCATGTGTGTCCGGCTTCCGTTTCTGCCCGTTGCATGTGTGTCCGGCTTCCATTTCTGCTACTTATGTGTCCAAATCTGCCCTTTAAGATCAGGCCACTTTAATGTATATAGTATATTCCAACATCTGTTCCCATTCCTATACCACCTCCATATGAGTCACCTTTCCCTCTCCTCTCTTCTCCTCTCCTCTTCTCTTTTCTCTCTTCTCCTCTCTTCTCTTCTCTCCTCTTTTCTCTCTTCTCCTCTCTTCTCTCCTCTTTTCTCTCTCCTCCTCTCTTCTCTCCTCTCTTCTCTCCTCTCTTCTCTCTCCTCTCCTCCTTTCTCCTCCTCTCTTCTCTCCTTCTTTCTCTCTTCTCCTCTCTTCTCTCCTCCTTTCTCTCTCTCCTCTCTCCTCCTTTCTCTCTCTCCACAAACAAAGAGGGATTTACCACTGTTCGCTCAACAGCTCGTCACCAGATCTTCCCACGTGTGCTATCAATCATTGCAATGTGCAGGGCAAGAGAATCTCTACGCGTTTCATCCCACCACTTGAATTGTGCTTAATGACTACTTGATTAAGAAACTGGACTTTATCTGAACGCACTAAGTGTGGTATTGTGGAATAGATATATAGATATATATAGAGAGAGAGAACAAGTTGTGTATATATGGTGTCACTCATTTTTAGCATTGACAATGCATAGGTTATTATAATATCTAAATTTAATACTTAAAACAAATAAAAATAAAATCCCATTAATATGTACCACTCCTTGCTGCGCAATAATTTATTCATGGAATTGATATCTCCTATTCTGTAATCCTTGCTTCGAGGGGTAAACCTGGGATTTACACTTATTGTATGTGTTTATTTAATTAAACTCTTGAAGTGGGAAGGTGGCATTGTTACCTATGGTAACCAATTATATAATAGTGTCATTTATCTTCATCATCATTTACAGGTTACCATAGATAGTGATGATGGGCCTGATCCAGACTTAGTTAAGTGCTTGAACTTAGTCACTCCTGGTCTAAACCATGTTGATTGCAGGGGAGTCATATTTCATCTGTTTCAAACAGTATTAGAGTTGAGAGGTGATTTTTCCTATACCAAGTCTAAATAACAGTGTGATAGTAAAGCCGGTTATAAGTTTGGGTTCTGCATTTTGTAACACTCACATGGATACTGTAATGTAGGCTGGTTACTGGTGTTAAACGTTGTATTGTTAAACAGGAGGACACAAATTTATAGTTTGCTGGGGTTGAACTCCCTAGCACTGGTCCTTTCTTGTTGCCTCCACCAGTAGATCCTAACTAACAGGGTAAAATAGTTACAAGACAGACCGTATCTGATGTCTCAGAAGCTTAGCTCCCAGTAGTGCAGCACCAGCGAGGAGCTTTGAGGTTGGAACGATGTCTGGATCCCGCCAAGTATTATTATTGCAAAGTATCACACTTCCCTCATCCAGCAACTATTTATTACCACCCGGTGGCAACGTTTTCTGGGGAGAACACTGGGTCAGTATCTGATTGGTTGCTATGAGGCATAACATCCGCATTGTAACATTCAGCCATGGATGTGTGAAAGTGGCAGATGGGTGCACTGAGCTGCCTTCCTCCTTTTAGAACTTCTTCCTTTCATGCCAAACTGCTCTTCATTTTAATATATTTCTCATCAGTATGTTACAGGCAATATGTGTAGTAATTGTACCTGTCTTTTCCTGCCAAATCTGTAGCTAAAACTTACAACTGAGTGTGACAGTCATAAGTCTACCATCTGTTTCTTCCAAGGCAGGTTGGTCAGTGCATTAGTTCTTTTAAGTGATTTCAAGATTGAAATATGGCAGACAGTAGTCGCTCCAACCAACCCTTGTCTAAGCCTGGCGTGCATCATCTAAAAGATTTAACCAGTCCTTTACCCCCGACATAAATATTGTTTGGTCAGTGGAACCAAGAACCAAACTTACTGCTTTTACAAATTACCCCAATTTCAGGTGAAACTGCAAAATCTGCCTGGTTTTGCAGACTTCCATTCTGTGTGAGTAGTCTCCAGTGATTGCTCATTTATACAAAGGAAATGCAGCCTTTCTGATTAGCTGTAATGGAGAGTTGCTATAGCTCTAAGGATGGTTTTTAAAGTTTGTAACACCTGTAAAAGTCCTTTCAGTAAATATATATAATCTGTTATGTATAATATTCTATTAGGCTGTGCTGGCACTGCATGTAAATATTTATTTAGCCCAATGTAGTACACTTTAGTTTGAATATATAAATTAGGTATCATTTTGTGTGCATCTGTCCTGCTTTGCTTCACAGACTGGACTAAAGTAACACAGGGCAGTGGGTGTCTGGGCAGTTGTGTATAATCTGTAATTGCAATTTATCATATTAATGTCTTTGCATATACATTTCTCATGTTTAATAAATCATTTTTTATTCTGCGAGTGAAACAGATCTACCACCATAGAAGGCTGCTAAATCCTTGTGACACAAGCATGCTCAGCTGGTATTCACAGGTGCAGGTCACATCTATATTCTCTGTCACCAGCCAAGTGCAATGTCACAGCCTTTAGCCACATGCAATGTGACCATCTATGTTTACATCAGCAGTGCTTGTCCTCCTATGTAGTATTTTCCAAACCTTCCTATGTCAGGGCGTTGAAACCAGTATCTGTAATGTGAACACTTGACACCTTGTCTGAGTGATTTTGTGATTCTGTTATTTTCTAGATGCGATTTGTCAAGAATGTAAGTTCATGGAGAGAAATGAAACCGGGCTTCTACCATGGACATATTTCATATCTGGACTTTGCAAAGTAAGATTTTTATTCGCTGTTTTGGGGGATCTTCTCTGCTAGGTAGATTCTTACTTACAGCTGACATAATAGTGCATTGTTTTTAATCTGATATTAGTTCAATGAACTACAGAATAATTTAAAGCATAGAAAGACTTTTCTTTGAAGAACCCTGGAAATTAAAGCATAATAGTTACCTAACTTATTCAAATACATTTTGCATTCTATACATCTAGACTTCATATTTCTGAATTACTTATGCATGAAATATATTGGGGAAGTTCGAAACTAATGTCTACATTTCATCTTACCAGCCTTACATTAGCCGTCAGCATATCAGTGTCTGCTTAACCATGCCCCTTTATCTTCCTCATTCAGATAATAATGTAGGCTTAATTAATCACTTGCACTATAGTTCTCTTCTGCCTCCTGTGGTGTTTAGGTGTTTTTCTTCTAATTACTAAGAGAGAAGCTTATGTAGAGGAAGGGCTGGCTATGTACTGGTTCTGCTCAGGTGATTATTTTTATTTATCTTGTTGAACAACTAACCAATGTTTTCTGTTTCAGGTTTGGAGTTAAGAAGAAGCCGATTTATATCAATGTAATTAGGGATCCTATAGAAAGACTTGTTTCATACTACTATTTCTTGCGTTTTGGGGATGACTACAGGCCCGGTCTGCGTCGGAGAAAACAGGGAGATAAAAAGGTACAAAACAGAAGGGTTTTCGTTTTAAATTAATTTGTTATTTATTTTGAGAAGTAAGTCAATTTATATAAAGGGATTTCAACTTAACATTCTGCAATCCTTTACTTTGCGTAGTTTCTTTGTTAGCTCCACAGTACTCTTTTGTTATACTTTTTTTTGTG
>WWET01000574.1:141728-157200 GCA_011038615.1 Limnodynastes dumerilii | reverse complement strand
GGGGAGGGGATTTTGGTTTTATGTTTATATTTTTTGTGGGGGTTGGTCTAGTTCACATTTCTGGGTATCTATAACCTTCCTCTGCTGCTGGTTGCTGAATAAGACCCTTGACATTGCAGCTTGACTGCTTTTATAGTATAGGATTGTGAGTGACTTAAAAACTACATGATAGTGAAGGGGCTTAAAGGAATCTTCCATAAGCCCAGCCATGTACATAAACACCAGGTTGAGTCTTAACATAAAATAGAAAAAGTAAACGTGATTTTTTTTTATTAAATGTTTCCATGGTAATTAGAATGGTGTGCTTGGGAGGGTTGCAATCCAAAGTTGTTATTTATTTTATATTTTAGATAAAATGAGACCAGTTTGCCAATATATGATTTCCGTTCAATAGGCATGGACCTTTTAAAGTAGGTTTAACCTGTTCCCAGTCACTGCAGCATGGGTTAATTGTTTTCTGATCTGCTTGCCATTTCTGTCTCCCAGTACATCTTTATCTTTTTTCCAGACCTTTGATGAATGTGTAGCAGCTGGAGGATCTGACTGCGCTCCAGAGAAACTTTGGCTTCAGATTCCTTTCTTCTGTGGCCACAGCTCAGAGTGCTGGTAGGGAGAGAAACCTGGCTTGCTGTATTAATGAAGCATCTTTATCTCTGTGCTCTGTACTTACCCAAACTGAATTTGTGCTAGAGAAGGCCATCTGAGCATACATGTAGTGATCTCACAGCTGTCCACTTTGCATTTTAATATCTTTCTTCAGAAGTATTTTTTTCTATAAGGACATTGGGCCTGATCCAGACCTACGCCCGCCCCTGTTTTTACGGTTTTCGTAAGCATAAAACGCCCTTTAGTACTTACTGCGCACGGCAGATGTTACGCAACAAAATTCAGAGTGTACGTACAAGGGCGTATCGTGCGTAGTTCTGGATCAGGCCCATTGAGTTTATTTTCCTGTTTATTTTCATCCTTGGATTGTTTTAAAGAGTAATAGTTACAGCAGTTTATCTTTGTGTGCAGTCTTCTACATTCACTCAGAATTAGAACCATTTTAAACACCAGAGGCAGCATTCGTGGAACTGCCAGTAAATTCAGAGACGTTCTCTTATTAATTAAGAGTCTGCATATTCATGAACATTTGCTCTTTACGCATAACATCAGACAGAAGTAGTCGAATGGTTCACTTACAATTAGTGAGCCTGTTGTTTTATAGCATTAACTGTATTCAGATCATATTGGAAATTATTTCCCTTCTTTATTATTATCTCTCCTGGTTCATTAATCAGGATGCTGGACATGAATTATGAGATCCATGCAGATCATGTTTCTATGGCTGATGAGGTGATCCCATAAGGCTTTAATTACTTGCCATACATCATTTTAATTACCTGCCCCTGACAGGAGTTACATAAACTGCTTGGTAAAGTGACAGGGGGACATGCTGCCATCTTAACTGTAAATAAAGTGTTTCAAAATACAGTTTTCCTGTTGCACCTTTTCAGTGGCATGCCTAACACATTCAAACACTCACACCCTGAATGGTGAGGATTTTTTGTTAAAGGATGTCATCTGGTCATTAGCTAAGTGTCACACATATGGAAAGCTGATTTTTGTACACCAAAGTATAACTTATTCCTATTTCAACTGAGGATGCCTAATCCCTTTACTCATCACATGGATACCATAGGGCAGCAATTCTCAACCAGGGTTCTGTGGAACCCTAGAGTTCTCTGAGAAGTTGCCAAAGGTTCCCCAAGTTCCCACATAGAAACAGTACAGTGATTAGCTGGCCCAGGCTTCAGCAGCGAGTTTGGCTATCAGTATTTGCGTCACCTTTACGTAATTGTGGCGGCATTTCATGGTGAGAAGGGGCTGTGGGGAATGTTTGTAGATGCATTTCATGGATGAGAAGGGCCCGTGAGGAGCGTTTGTAGAGCTATTTCATGGTGAGAAGGGGCCATGAGGAGCGTTTGTTAATGCATTTCATGGTGCAAAAAGGGCTGTGAGGAGCATTTGTGGATGCATTTCATGTTGAGAAGGGGCTGTGAGGAGCGTTTGGAGGCATTTATAGGCAACAGGAGCATATGAGACATTTAAAAGTGAGGGGGGACATGTTACTATCCTTTTAAATATGTTACCAAATGTCTGCCTTCTGTGTAACTCTATTTTTACAATATTTAGATTGTTTTATTTGTAACCGTATATGAACATCTTTTACAGTCAATTTTATACAAGGGCTCCCTCACGGCAAACAAAGTAGTGAGGCTGCCATAGGGTACAGTGCTGTGCTTCTGTTCTCTGCTGTCATTTATAGCCCAGTAAAAACACTAGATTACCATTAATAAGTGGTGCAGTCTTATGGCAGACCCTACATAATCCCCAGTGAATTTGAATATATTTTTATTTTGAGTGATGGTCAGTCATTATAAAAGGCCTTGACATTTTTTTATGTCTAAATTAGCAGCCAGATTATTTAGACAAGGCATATGCAACCACAAGTCACATCTGCTTTTCCAGGCAGCAAAGGTTGCCTGTACCTGGTTTAGACAAACCATGTTCCATGGACAATCATTCAACTCCATGCCCTTCACTCCTAGTCAGACTCCTAACCTCTCAGTCTCCATTCCCACACATGAGGCCGGACCCAGGTTTTCCATCTCACCGTGCATGGAGCGCAGTGACAGCAGGCATCCAGCTGTATCTAACTTTTCATACGGCAATGCCACTCACCTCATTTGTAAACACTTAAGGCCTGTTCCCCTAACCTAAAACATTTGTGTCCTCCTCACTTAAAATGTGGCTGGTGTGGGGGTCTGGGCGGTACAGAGGGCGCTTAGAACGAGCTTGCTATACCATTTACATACTACCCCCTTCCCACATAGCACATCTGCTTTCCTGGCCAGTACCGCTCCGCCATCCTGGTTGCAGAGCAAAACTCTGAATCCATCCATCCATCTTGGAAACACGGTGCTTGTGCATTAACAAACAGACAGGTGTTTTCCCTTTTAATAAGTCTGGATCTGGTCTGTTTTTCTTCTGTGAATTAATGTTCCCTACTTCCCACCATTATGAAACATATATTTGCCCCCATTAGTGTAACATAAGCCCCTGAGAGGTCCTCTGAACCTTAGGTTACGTCACCATCCTGCTGTATGGACCTTTCTTTCCTAGTAGCTTCAGTTAGGACCCCAAGAACGAGCTCCTTGGATGCTCCACAGATAGTTCAGCTCTTACTCCCCACAACAGACTGGGGACCAGGTCCACATTTTAAGTCACCATGGTGAGTAATGGTTAAATAATAAACTAAGCCATATGCCAAATCCATCAATGTGTAATAATTAAAATAATAATAAGGATCGGTGGCAGGCTTCGGTCCGATGACCCGCTTTGCGAAATAGAGACAGCCGAAAGTTACTTTTCTTATGAATGGTTGAGTGTGCCGATCGTCATACTCTACCATTCATTTTTGTAGACTCACCGGATGACCGGATGACCGCTACAGAGAGGTGAGCAACCTCTCCGGGGCATTTTAGTATTGGGGGTGGGTTAGGCGCTTAGGAAGGGAGCATTAGAGTTAGGACCATAAAAGGGGAGGGTTAGGGTCAGGCTGTGGGGAGGGTGGTCTTAGGGTTAGGCTATAGAGAAGGGAGTATTAGGGTCAGGCTATGGAGAGGGTTAGGGGGGTCAGGCTATGGAGAAGGGAGGGTTAGGGTCAGGTTGTGGGGAAGGGAGGGTTAGGTTAATGGAAGGGGAGGGTTAGGGTTAGAATTAGGGGAAGGGTTGGGGTTAGTTTAGCCACTCGCCTTTCGGAGCACCGTATTTGGTGCTCTGGGGATCGATTGCTATGCCTCTTCGAGGCATAAGCAATTGATATCCCAGCCAGTTCAAAACTGTCTGGAAGAATGGCCCTATCGAAATATTGACGCACACCTCTAAGGATATATCGGGCTTAATAGAGTGGTCAGCTAAGTGTGAGAGAACTGGCATGGCATTCCGTTTACATATCTCATGGATCAGTATATAATAAACACATTATGAAGAACATGCTTCCATAATATTAAAGTTTTCTGAGTCTGTGGAAACTAATTTAGGGGAATTATAGAGCTGATAACACAGCACCATTATTACAGTAATTCGTGTTCCTCTGTCTGCACGCTGTACATACAGCTGCATGCATGGAATGTCTTAGACACTATTTTCAGCATGCCTAATCATTTAAATGGGTTGTTAGAGTGAAATGAAAATGAATGCTCTCGACCTAGGACTAAGGGTTCATACTATGAATTACCATCAGATTACTGTACCTGCTTCAGAGAGGATAATTAGGGACCACCTCTGCATTTTGTTATTTCACAGTTTCCTTTTAATCCTAAAATTCCCTCTTACAACAGGCAAGCGGCATCATGCTGGTTTGTGAGTGCACATGTAACATAATGCAGTATAGCTATAAATGATAAACAGTGTGATTTCGGCATGGAAATTAATTTAGTGTGTGTGTTATAAGGGCCAGATTTACTAGCTGCGAGTTTGGAAAAGTGTAGATGTTGCCCGTAGTAACCAATCAGATTCTAGTTGACATTCTCTAATATGTAATAAGAGAGTGAGAGCTAGAATCTGATTGGTTGCTATGGGCAATATCCCCACTTTTCCAAATCCGCAGCTTAGTAAATCTGGCCCCAAGGGTGTAGTTGGATAGCTAAAATGCTTAAAATAGCATTTACCCTTAGTTTATTAAATGTTTTCTGCCAATGTCCAATATGAATGGATACTTCATTTAAGCCATGGTACATCATCATAAAAAGAACTAAATGAAGCAAAAACTCCCTTTGCACTTCTTGCAATGCATCGTGGCAGACGTGTTGAATGTAACACTTTAGTTAATCAGCATTAGGCTGTAGAAAATCTTGTCCTATTTTTTTTCCCGAGCTGGGAATTTACTAATTAACAGAAACTCACTATAAACAGACAGCAGGATATTGAGTAAAAGTGTTAAAACGTCATTAAATATTTATTAGAAGAGCAAGGTCTCATTAGTCTTCCAAGATGTGAGACCGGGTTAGTGCATCGTATACAGCCACTTGCCTTTTCATAATCACAGGTTTCATTGATCACTGCATTTTGCCTGATTGGTTGCCGTGTTCTAGATAAATTGCGTAGTTGGTATTAGCCTGCGCACATTGAGGTTGATCAAAAGATGCAAGTACTGTTACTCTTGGGCAACCCCCTGTGCAATGCAGGGTTGCAAAGTAGTTTTCGTTTTTTGTTGTTTTTTTTAAGTTCTGCTTACAGTACTTTTAAATGAAAATTTAAAAATAGATGTACAATATTTGAGTTTATCTAGGACAGCTCAACACAATTTCGACAGGTCCTGTGCAACTACAATTTTCATCATGCTTTGCTCGATATATGTTATGGATTTGCTGATGGAGCATGCTGGGAGTTTTAGTTTCAGAGTAGCTACAGTGTTGAAAGGTTGCCTTTGTCTGTGCTACACAGTCTTCAGTACATTGGGCTGACTTAAGAATTGCCTTATGCTTCCTAGTAGATACTCTTCTACATCATCACTAGAAAGACACTTCAGGCCAGTGGGAACAGTGTTGCTCTGCAAGTATTGTATCGCTACCACGCATTAGTATCCCACTGTCTGTGATATCATTGTATGGTACTAAAACACAGCGGGTCTTATTCAGACTTAAGAAGGAGCTTGAAATTAAGAGTGGAAAGTTACGGTGGGGTAAACCATGTTGATTGTAGGGGAATCATATTTCATCTGTGGCAAACCGTTTTAGAGTTAAAAGGTGATGTTTCCCGGTCCAAGTCTAAATAACAGTGTCATAGTAAAGCTGGTCAGTATCTGTGTGCAGTAAGCAATTCAAAGATATATCCCTACATGCAAAGAATACAATTAACTTGACTGCCCCTGAAATCAACATGGTTTTGCCCAGGAATAACTTTCCTCTCAATTTCAAGCTCCTTCTTAAGTCTGGATCAAGCCTATTGTTTTGGAAGTGCTGAGTGGACCATACTTTGTCTTATATTTAATATAAGTTGTGTTTTTATATTGGAGGCTGATTTGTATTGTTTCTCCCATTTATACCCCTTTCACATCACCACCAAATACCCGGGATTTTCGCCAAAAACCCGGGTCTTTGCAAAATCCCGGGTATTTGGTGTTGATGTGAAAGGTGCACTTCCGGTGGACCTGGGTCAATAGACCCAGGAAAAAAAAAGGGTTATTCCCGGGTCCTACACGGGAAGGGTGGTGATGTGAAAGGTCCAAGGTTGTTTTCAACCCGGGTCTTTCACATCACCTCCTGATTGGTGCAGATTTGTCTACTGTTGCTATGGCAAACGTGATTTGGTCACCATTGAAACGGGATCTCACAGCCTGCCCAAGGGTATAAATACACCCCAATGACAGCAGAGCTGTCATTAGCGTCGGGACATGGGTTGCGTCGGTCCATAGGGTTTTTTATTTTTCTAATACCTCTCCCACGGATTAAAAGCTTAGAAGATGGGATCGTTAGCAAGATGGTAAGTAACTCTTTTTATTTATTATTGTTATGCTATTTTTTTAATCATAAATTTTTTACATAATGTAAAAAAAAAAAATTACCGCTAATTGTATTATTTGCAGTATTAAATGTCATTTATTCTTTTTAGGGGAGCATTAAATGTTTAGTATTTTTTTTAGGTTAGGGGCTGGCTGTATATTTTATTCAGGTGCTAGGAGGGGTATTTATTTGTGTGTTGTTGTAACGGATGGCAGGGCATGCTAGCACTTGTGGTTCTCCAAGCGCTAGCATGCCCTGCCATCCTTGGGCATGCTGATGATTGTAGCACTACAAGCATCAGCATGCCCTACCAGGTTAAAGCTGCTAAGACCCGGGAAATTAATTGGAGATGTAAAAGGCGCTGACCCGGTAATTTCCCTGCCTGTTGCGGGTTTGCCTCAGCAGTGTCTTATTGCACAAACCTTGAAACCCCTTACAGAGAAGGCTGTCATCTTCTCTTGTAAGATGCTGTAAGATGGCTCTCAAGGGTGCTGAACAGGAGTCTCTGGCCACATGTGTAGGGTATTAGAGCAGTTTCAGGACTCTTGGATTTATATTTCTGAATAAAATTTGTGCACTTTCCATATACACATTACCACATAAAGATCACAACTGTACAGCTGTTATGGCTCCATAGCTGCTCCTTTAGTGGCCACTTTCCTCAAATTATTTGTTGAGCGAGAGGATATAAAATGGTTATTGTGGTGTTAGGTATTACTAATCTTTAGGAAAATGTTATTTCCCCCAACCTGCAGCTGCAAGCTGTTAGCATCATATTATTTTAATGATTCCCAAAGAGACAAAAGATCATACATTTCATAGATTTTCTTTTTTTTTTCCTGGTATCTCATTAGCTGATCGGCTTCCAAGATCCAGAACATAAAATGTGCATTGCATGTTTAACACAATAGTGATTTTATGCTTTGCTTAAGCATTTTACCACTCCAATATCTGCACGGATAAGGTCCAAGCTAACAAAAAGCTTGCCAATAAATCATCCTATGACAAAGAAACAAATCTGTCCTGGTACAAGTTTTTTTTTCACTATGGTTACCATAGTAACAAATCTAAAGATGCAAAATCTGATGAGCGATGCATTTTATAGCACACTGTTCCGGTTTCTGCATTCACAATAGTTAGTTAAAAGCTTAGAATCGGTTTCCAACTTCCAAAACGTGCATTAACTAAACTTTCATTTCAGGAATGTGGGGAGCAGATGGGCCCTGGACCAAGCCAAGTACAACCTGATTAATGAATACTTTCTAGTGGGCGTGACGGAAGAACTTGAGGATTTCATTATGCTGCTGGAAGCCGCTTTGCCCCGTTTTTTCAGGGGCGCAACAGAGCTGTATCGTTCAGGTAGTTCAAGCAACGTATATTATTTTTCTCTTGTTTTTGCAGTTGTGATTCTAAACCTATTTAGTCCATTCCTTTTGTGTTGAATCGGCAGACTGCACTCAGCATATATTGGCCTCAAGAAAACACACATTATACATTGAGATGTTGGAATGAAAAAAGCCTTTTTCTGGACAGCTCTTGTTCTGGAAATGCTTTAACTTATTTATATTATATCTGTAATGATTTTACCAGGATTCCTTTTAGTTTCTATAGTTTATAATCGTGTGAACACTTTATATTGATTAAGCTTTAATACATTCTAATTCAATATTTTTTTATTATATTAACTATTAAGGAGTACACGCTATAAGGAAGGTATTATTTGGTACGTCAATAGAGGATGATGACAACATATACTGAAATTTCAACCCATTAAAAAAATTAAATAAATAATATTTATATCACATTGTACTTTCCAGGTTGCAGTGGTACTAAAACCAACACTTTCTTGGTCTACAACATAAAGATCAGGGGGTTGATTCAGAGATGCACTTACACCTTTTTTTTTAGGTGGAAGTGTACAGCTCGGCTAAACCATTTTTCAAAGTAAGGGGTGTTAATTATTTTAAAAAAAAATTTACATGCAGGGAAAATACTTTACTTTTAGACATAGAACTAAAATACTGCATTGCTTTATGTTTATTCTATTCTGCTAGAGTTGAGTTAAGAATCTTCACCTCTTAATTTTAATCCTGGTTTTGCAATTTATATTATTTATATATATATATGGTATTGTTCAGGTCTACAATTGCAGCTAAAAAAAAAGGTGTAAGTGCAACTCTGAATCAGCCCCCAGATCTCTCTGCTTGACCACTACTCCTGTAGAAATCTATTGGACCACCTAGGATTAACAGCAGTGAATAATTACAGATTTTAGACTGTAAGACAAGCAACTCCTATTTAATATGGACTCTGCTGGCTGTTAAAAAGGAGTCTCAGCAGCCTCTAGGCCCCAGTCACGCAAGAAGTTTTGAATGTAGCATTTTATAATGAAGAAATCTGGATAATTGATTACCATGGCTTCTCTTTCACAGATGTGTTCACTTATTTTTTAATTATTTTTGGTTTGTCGCTGTCCTCCAAGTTTTAAATTGTCAGCTGTCGCATAAATTTGCTTGTACATCAAACAGGATTACTTTTTTTTTAATTATTAAATCATATGATTTTTTTTTTTTTTTTGGATTAAAGCTTTATTAATTCTGCTTTTGTTTTTTTGACAGCTTTCTATAATACTGTATATGATGCTGTAAGACCCCAAATTGATCATTCTTGTCTTTTACAGAATAATGTGTTTTAGACATGGACACAGCCTACTGGCACTAAAATATCATCACACATTAAGGTTAAAATGATACATTCAAGGCTTTATTGCTAGATCTATTAGTGAGGGAAAGGGCAAAATAATGAAGGAAGGCAGTATTCTCTCTAATAAGCCAGTATCCCCAAATAATTGAAAGTACTGTGTGTGTTTATTGTACATGGAAGAACAAGATTTATACATAGAACAATATTGTGGAAAATAATCTTATACAAAATTGATACACCCTTGGTCTGGACGGGTTCAGGTATGTTTGTGTTGCTGTCTGTTGCTTAGTCATGTTCTGCAAACTTTGATTTGTTATTCATAACTCCTTTTGAAGAAGAATAAAAAAAAAGCAGCATAGTCCGTAGAGCACAGTTACTCCGTAAATAGCACTCACAATGCTGAGGTAAAGAGTTTGATTCCCGGACAAGGCATTATCTGTGTGGAGTTTGTATGTTTTCCCTGTGTCTGCGTGGGTTTCGTTTCGGGTGCTCCAGTTACTTTCCACACTCCAAAAACATGCTGTTAGGTTAATTGGCTGCTGATTAAATTAACCCCTACTGTGTGTATGTATGTGTTACGGACTTTATTATGTAGCCTTAATGGTCTAGGCACTGATGTAAAATGTGAAATATGCTCTGTAAAGCACTATGTAATCTGATAGCGCTATATAAAAACCTGTTAATAAATAAATAAACATAACATAACTGGGCAAGTATAAAAGACTGTCAACGTTACCAACAATGGTTTAGTTTTCGGCAATACATTTAGCATTTGGTTATGTTAATAGAGTTACATCTATGCTGTGCAATCCACTTAAACCAGACCTCCAACAATTGACACTTTAACAACCTCCACCAGGGTGAATTGGTTGTGCTTACAAGTCAGCAGGATATATTATAACAGGATGTATGTATGTACAACAGCAGTTCTCATCCTAATTTCGGTGTGTATTTCTTACCTGTATGCTGCCGTGTATGGTACTAAAATGCACAGTATGCTCTGCAATACATGGGCTTGCTTTGCCTTATAGTACTATATGCGGCAGCATGCTAAGGTTTAAGAGCATGCCGCCATATATGTATATATATTTTTAATGATCAAGATGTTTTATATTTTTATTAATGAATAAAGGTTTGTTTTTTGTTTTTAAGTGGGGTTTAAGTGGTTTTTTCTTGTGTTTTTTTTAAGTGGGGGGTTTTTCTAAGTGGAGCGTTGAGTTTAACAAACTCCACAATCACACCCACCTCTGTTTACTCATGGAATTATAAGTGAGTTTACAGAGATTTGCAGAGCAGTGCATAGTATATACAGCGATGTGTATGCTCTGCCGTTTGAAACTCGCTGTAGCGATTAATCTACAGCAAGTTGGAAAAACCGAGTCAGTACCAAATCGACTTTAGTAAATCTAGTCCATAGTCTCTTCTATACTCTGCTATACATTTCCCCCACTTCATCCTAAAAACCGCCTAATAATATAGACTATATATCTTAATGACAGCCATACCATACAGACATTATCCTAGTGACTGCTATACCATGGAGGACGCCATACAATACAGACTGCATCCTGCTGACCACTGTACAATAAATTCAACATTCTTGTAGGCGCTTACTGTATCCAATTTGTGTATGTGTGTACAGTATATATATATCCATCCAATCTCTCCCCCTTGTATGTATCCAAATTCCACGTGTCTCCAGCCTCCCAAAATTCTCCTTCATGTGTCTCCAGCCTCCCAATATCCGCCATCTTGTCTGATTCCCATCATGTCTTCAGCCTCCCAGTTTCCCCATCATGTCTCTCTAGCCCCCCCCCCCTTTTCTCCATATTGTTTCTCCAGCCTCCTGGTATTCCCATCATGTGTCTACAGTCCCCAGTTTTCCCCATCATGTCTCTGCATCCCACAGTATCTGCCATCATGTCTCTGCAGCTTCTCCCCTTTTACTTCACCTTTGTTGTGTTCCTCTTCCCTTCCTCCGCAGTACTCTCTCTCTGCCTAGTTCCTTGTATATACAGGTAGTGCCTGTATGAGCTGCTGCAGCTGTTACATAGAGCAGATTACTGGAAAAACTACTTTCAGCTTCTCTATGTAACTGCCATGGCAGCTCATACAGGAACCCCCTGTTTGAGCTACCAGTCTCCATAGTGGCTGGAGAGGCGCCGGTCTGCGCCACATCCCCCGCATACCACATCGCGCCAGCCCTGCATACATACCCACTCCACCTATATGTTCTGTACTTTTGTAATGATTTTACAATCTATTTTTTACATTTGATATTTAATCTCAAACATATTTTATTACATTTACCCTGAGCCATTTGGTATTGCTCAGGGTTAAAATACAGATACTTCTGTATAGTGTCATTCCTTACAAACCTGCTCAGATGCCCCATGTACCACCAGACAGTGGTTTGTGTACCACCAGTGGTAAACATACCACTGGTTGACAAACCCTGATGTGCAGTATAGGCATTTTACCATGCCGATCCACTGCTATTTACGATCTGCACAAATCAGCCATTTTTTTTTTAAGTCGGTCCATGCAATGGGAGTGAGTAATTACATGTTCGCACAGATGTGTAAATACAGCAGGTATCAGATAGCTTAAATCATGGAAAATAAATTACAGCATAAATTCTTATTCTAATGATTACTCTTTCTACCTTCCTTTTGTCCTGGTTCTATAAATAAAGGGAAAAAGTCCCATCTAAGGAAAACAACAGAGAAGAAGGCCCCTTCCAAGGAGACCACTGCAAAACTTCAGCAGTCGGACATCTGGAAAATGGAGAATGAGTTTTATGAGTTTGCACTTGAACAGTTCCAGTTTGTCAGGGCTCACGCAGTCCGAGAAAAAGACGGTGAACTGTACATTCTGGCACAGAACTTTTTCTATGAAAAAATTTATCCAAAGTCAAACTAAGGACGCAGCGTCTGCTGTTAGTTTAATGAACTACACCTTTGTCCGTAAGACTTTAATTTCAGGCCCACAGACTCTGTTGGTAATTATTCCCTTGAGACGGTTCATTGGTAACTTGCTAAGGTTGTCCTCAAATGAGCCATATCAAATGTTCGCCACTATGAATACGAGACCTTGAGGTGATCTCCAAAGTACTGCCACACGATCATACTGATAAATACAATATGTGAGGATTTAACTCTAGAAGAATGGACACTGGACAGTCCGGAATATACACTGTACAGACAAAAACCAAACTTTATTATTGTTTTTGTTTTTATTTTCCTTTGCGTTTTTGTTCGGTCACTTATTTCCTCTGTTTTTGTTTCTTGTGTTTATTTAGAAATAATTGTCATTGATCCTCTACCTGTGAATATTTGTATTGAACATGCTGCTGTGTAACTTGACTATTGCCACACTGATTAGAATCATGTTGACTCTATTGTAACAGCTCAAAGATTAAGCTGGATCGTTACTTTTCTGTATTTCGGTTGCTACATTTTAGCCCTGTTACAATTGACTTTAATGAGTGATCCTTTTTATTTTTTAATAAATGTATGTAATGGCCTTTGTTGCTGAAACGTTTTTCTGGTAAGATCTTTAATTCAGAAAGTATATTACAGACAAAATATTCTAGTCAATCTGCTTATGTTTTGGCCAATAGTTTGTTGGTTAATTGACTGTATTCCAGGAGATTGTAAAATTTAAGGCCACCCAATTTTATACCAATGAAAAATTTAAAACCAATGGGCTGGATTCAGCCTTTAGCAAAATTATGCTTAATTTACCCTCGCAATGAGCTTAAAATGACCCCGTTTTATTTTGTATGGACATGCGCACTGGCCATTTATAGTAGAATCTGGATTCTCCTAATCCTGACTTCCGAATGTGTAGTCTTTCCGGCGGAGAGGTATAATGCTTTCATTGTAGGTGTCTGTGTTGGTAGTTTTTGCCACTAAAATACACAAACAGTGCATAGCTCAATAAAAGGTACAGCATAAGAGAATATAGATTTGTATAGTGAAATATTAAAATTATTCATTATAGGATCATATTTGCTACCTTGTATTGCAAGGAATAATACACATCTGGGACTGTATCCGGGCTTAAGTAAGTGCTTGAAATTTGTTACTCCTGGGCTAAACCATGTTGATTGCAATGTTGTCAAGTTAATTGTATTCTTTGCATGCAGGGATATATCTTTGAATTGCTTACTGCACACAGATACTGACCAGCTTTACTATTACACTGTTATTTAGACTTGGGATAAGAACCATCACCTCTCAACGCTAATACTGTTTGCAACAGGAGTAAATAATTTCAAGCACTTAAGTCTGAATCCAGCCCCAGTTTTGTAATATAGGGCCATTGGGCCTACACCTTGAATTAGAAGATAACGTGGCATTTTGAAGTGATCTAAAATTTCCTTAGTTTTCACAGTACTTGCATTATATTATGTATAAAAATATATTCTGTGCTAATCTCTATTCTTTTTTTTTTAATTCCCTTGTTGGGTAGTAAAGTATAATTTTTCAAATATGTGTCCAAAATAATTTAATATTTAATATATATTATATTATAATATTAAATATTTTAATATTGAAATGACCCATTTCTCCTGTAATGCTTTCTGACTTAATAATCTTCCAGGAGTGGTGCTTTCATAAAACGATTGCTTCCCCGTTTAATGATGTAGTATACATTACAACATACTACTATTGCACATGTTAATTATTCTTGCTTACTTTCTGTATATTACAATTTTTATTAAGTCAAAAACACAATTGATGATCTGTGGTAACAAGGTTTCCTATGTCCGTAGATTTACCTGTAGGATATTTTTTACGAAAGTGCTTTGTAATGTGTTTTAAATATTAGCATTTACAAACAGAATAAAAGCTGTAAATAATGCAAACTTTACGTAATTGGACCGAGATACTGTATTTTGCTTGTTACATGTTCTTAATGTAATTTTATTGACCACACCAGTTTTGATCTTATATCTTGGTACAAGTAACGTATTTAAGCAACTATTTCAATGAAAATGAATGAATTTTTTTCTTTCTTTTGCACCGCTAGACCAACATTTGTGCCCCAAATGTGTGGAAGTATAATGGGTATAATTATTTGTGTTACAAAATTGTGAAGATAAGGTTTACAAGCACACAGTGATGAAATATACCTTTATCACATAGATGTGATGGATGCACCCTATAAATGTTGTGCTAATGCGTGTCAAACGCATATGCATTAAACAACTACTTAATTTGATAGTCACACACACTATACACGCTGTGCTTTTGCTTTGGATGTGTTCACATAAAGTTCCGAATGATTGCAGATAGGGAGCACATTGTTGGCTTAACAAATATGTTGGGCAATGTGAGTTTAGCAGTTCTATATAGATACGATGTTCAGATGCATACTTTTTATACGTCAGTACAAAATTTGCTGGCTGAAATGTAAATCTGAAAACCGCCTTACCCCAGACACTTGAGCCAGTTTGAAATGACTCTACACACTGACAAATGTTTCTTGCAGATCTAAAGTCTTTATTGCTGGGTAAAGAACTCAGCTGAAAGTGATCTTACTGATCAGCGTTCAAAGATCAAATCAGCAGATCCCCAGATTAAAACTTCTGTTACACATCATCTGTCGCGTCCACATATTGAACGATAAGTGTGGTCTGATGATTGGCCAGATTATCTCTTAAACTGGGTACACACTTATCCAATCTCCTTCAGATCCAACTCCCAATCCTACAGTTGACCAAGTTTTGCAGATACAACACCCAATGCATAATACACAACTTGTCCAATTTTACAGCCAACCTACCTGCATCTTCTGAAAGTATCCTGTCACTGTACACACTCTACCAATCTCTGCCAGACTGCCTGTCACTCACACAAAGGTGGCACTGCATGACCTCAGAATAGGGAGAAGAAATGGATAAAGCAATTGTGGAAATGTACACACTCTGGGAATTGGCTATCAGATCACCAAATAGATAGTTCAGTAAGAGCTATTACAACAACCTGCAGGATGAAATTACTGTTAAATATAGTTTGACCAAAATTGCTCAAACATTTGCATAAATTACAAAATTTTACTACATAAGTTAGTTTAATAAACATCTGTATGGTACCAATTTAGACATGACATATGTTTGCATATTTAAATGTCATATTAAAATGTATTTTCTGAAACACAATTATGCACTGTCAGTCAGCACACATTTAGCAGAAAAGACAGCTGCTTCA
>WWET01000574.1:113587-130743 GCA_011038615.1 Limnodynastes dumerilii | reverse complement strand
ATAAATCATTAATAATCTGATTAGAGATTTCTGTTTTGATATTTCTACAAATTGTCATTTTGTATGATGATCTTTGTAGCATAATACAGTCATGCCTATTATAAATATTAATAAACAGCTGGGCAGACTGAATGGGTCATGTGAATCTTTTGTGACACCACTTTCTATGTTTCTGTGTTTTTTGTGTCTAAGTATTTGTTTATACTTAGACACAAAAAGACACACAAAGTTTGATTATTATTTGCTAGGGGCAGCAGCCAAAATCTTGCCTGGGGCCCCAAATTGGCCTGGTGCTGTTTACAAATAAATTGATTATGGCTTTTTAGATATTAATATTTTATTACATAATACTTGTTTATTTATTGAAATAGGAACTGCAGGTTTAACTCCTTCAACAGAGTACTGAAATAACAGAAGGTCTGATTCTATTCCCTGCGATGTGCACTATGAGAACTATTAGGTGCATTGGAAACATCACAGCCATCATGCCTAATAGGTCCCGCTAAAATCACCCGATTGAACTAGAAATTTCTTATCACTGACACCATGCAGTAAACAGGGCCAGAGTGATGTAGGTGTTGTTGTACTTTAGGTATTCGCAACCAACTGCATGCAGCAATTGACCATGAACACCTATCAAAAAAAAAAAAAGCAAAACTAAATTGATAAATATCTCCTCCTCCAAGAAACAAAATAAAACTTAAAATACCCTCTTCTATTGGTGTACTACAAGCCACAGGAAGCCTAGGCTACCATTAAATACTTGGGCATGTCTGCACTTGCAGTACTCCAAACACTAGCCTGACGAATGCCAGGGCAAGCTGGCACATGGGGAGCCACAGGTGCCAGCATGCACTGACACCCCAGGGCAAGCTGCGGCATGTAGTGTCCCCCACAAAATATAAGGGTTTGTCCTACACAAAACAAAACACGAACAATAAAATCATTCAATAATAATTTTGAAAAAACATTTCATACCATCAGGAAGATCTTCATCTGTAAGGTCCAGTCTATGTAAGAAAGACTTTAGCCGCTACTACAGGTCTTGCTAGCAAAACTGACTGACTCAAAATGAGAGTCCTGCTGGCTGGGAGCTCTGTTTATAACCTAGGACCGCGTGGGATCATCTTGTCATGTGGTAAAAAAAATTTTTTTTATATAGAGTCTTATAAAATTGTAAAGTCTCTGCCACCATTCTCATGCTGGAATTCGAAATGTCCTTAACAGGAGCAAAATTCTGGGCTGAAACTGCATTTTTCCACAAGGGATCAGCATGGAGCTCTTTTATAGGAACGCATGCTTAACGAATATGGCCTGTGTTACCCCACCCTTTATCTCCCCCATAATGCCCCACTGATTGTAGCCAGTCACAGCTATCTGAATAGCTGCATTTGCGCTTGCTTGTTCTCTGGACATGTACATGTGCAAAAATCTGTCAAATATACTGTGAAACTGGGATCATTGCTCACTTCATATAATAAGCATTTATTTCTAATTATGAAGCAAAATATACTTCTTACCATTTGCACCACAGACGGAGCTTGAGACATTTTAATTTGACATGGGTTAATTTCAGATTCAATTATTGGCCCGTATTCAGAGTACCGGACGTATAACATATAGGTCCGTTGTTTAGCGATTTTTACAAGTACGCATGCGTAGTAATTTTTTTACGTAATCTACGTATCTGAAAGACCGCATTTATGCAATCTACGTAAGAAAAAGATAAATAGATTACGTTAAAAAATTACGCATGCGCAGTAGTAAAAATTGCTAAAATCCGGACGTATATGTTATACATCCGGTACTCTGAATACAGGCCATTATGTGAATATGTGTGTCTCTGGTCTCTGCTATTTTGTGGCAACTAAGATGTTGGCTTAATTTACTCTTCTAGGAATTGGCAATACAAAATATGTCAAAAATTGATTTTACTGTTAAGATTGTGCAAAACATTGCATATAATTGATTAGAAAGTTTGTCTTGTTGTTTTCATTATGCACCAGCACCATCTAGTGTACAAGTAGATGCTTCTCTGTCTGCTACATTAGTTTTACACCCAGTAGGTATGCTACTTATGCATATTTTAGATGATATTTCATCTCAGGCAAAATACATATTATAAATATTTGATTTGATTTGTCTGAAAATTGGTTATCCTGGCAGTTATTAAATTATGTTGTATTATATTTTCATAATGGACAACATATTGTTTAGGATTAAACAATTTCTGAATGAATAACTAAATGAATAATTAACAATAAAATTCCTTATAAAGCAAAGGTATATACTTAAAAAACAAATGTAACATAGGTGTTCAAGTATTAAAAAAATTTAAGGACATCCGAAGCTATGACTTATTTTCTATTATTTACGATTATACTTATAATGAAGAATATTTAGCAGATGATGTAACAAGATGGAAAACTTCAGTTTCAATCCATAAAATTTGTTTAGAAAACTGATGTCCCCATCTAAGGGCCAGATTTACTAAGCTGCTGGAACAGAAAAGTGGAGATGTTGCCCATAGCAACCAATCAGACTCTAGCTCTCACTTTCCTACTACATGCTAGAAAATGTCAGCTAGAATCTGATAAGAAACATCTCCACTTTTCCTTTCCTGCAGCTTAGTAAATCTACCACCAAGTCTGTTGCTCTAGTATATACCTGCCATCCATGCTCGTACACTATATCTACTGTGCTCCTTACTCGATTCATCTGAAATGACCTGCTCCTCAGGTACATACACTGGGCGTATTCCATGTGCGCTTACTTTACCTATTCTCCTGATATCTGCTGGAGGTGGTCTTCCCTGGTGTGCTGTATTTCTGTGCTATGTCATCTTGCAGCTTTTTAGTCTCCCTCTGGAGCTTCCGCTACTCCAGGGGTTCTCAACCCCGTCCTCAAGTACCACTAACGGTCCATGTTTTGTAGGTCTCCCTGCAAAACCTGTGGAGCTTTCAAAATGTAACTGTCAGTTATGAGCTCACCTCCAGCAAGGAGATTTAAAAAACATGGACCGTTAGTGGTACTTGAGGACAGGGTTGAGAACCCCTGCTCTACTCTGTTGTCTGTTAGGTTAGTCTGTCTGTACCCTGCCTTTAAGTGGTGACTCTTACACTAACCCAGGACTGTGATCAGGAGCTGCAACTTGCTGAGAAACTTCAGCGCAATCTGTCCCACCATCAATTAGATTCCATGCCCTGGTGTTCAGTCTCGTAACAGTATTAAGACATTCGTGATATTTTTAATAGTCTTCAGCTAATTGGCTCATAGGATTTTCCAGTTTTCATGATCAAGATTGAGGACCGTATTCAGAAATCCGTTTTCACGTGGAGTTGTGTGCAGATTTTTAAGTACGTTTTAACTGCGCATGCGTAGTAACTTTATTTACGTACATTGCGTAGAATATACGCACGTAAGTGCCTAACGGACGTACTTGTGAAACGCACTTGGTGAAATACGTACGGACGAGAAAATTTACATGAAAGTGGGTGGGGGGAGGCACGAGGGCGCGGTTAGTAAGAATCGCACGTACGCCATACATATATGCACGTAAGTACACACGTAAAGAACAGAGTGGTATATGGACTCGTCAGTTCCCGACAGCACGGACGTGAGAGGGAAGTGTCATAGGGGTTGCCTTGTGACGTGCGTGCGTATAATTGCGTACTTTTATAAAACGGATCTCTGAATACGGCCCTGAGTCAGGGTTATCCCTGGTTGGATTATCCAACTCCTGAGTCAGTATCTGCCTTTATTCCGGCTGAGCAATCTATGTCTCACGTCTAGTAAAGACATCCGGATCCATTCTCTAATGCAGGTGGTCGAGTAGAAAACAGTGAACTGCTAATTAGTTTCTTGCCTGAGAAGTGGATCGAGAAATGCTCAAGATTCAAGGACTATTTTATCTCTGGGATGTGATCCTAATGTCTGCTGATTTTCTTATTCAAAGTATGGTCATTTTAGGGTGTGGTTTGCCGGTGCGATGGTCTCTTTTCCGTAAGTATCATACAGCAGTTGAATGGCAATTGCCAGCAGTCTCCATTCTTATTTGTGACGGTGCAGCTCCCAGAGCCACGAAGATTTGTATTTCCAGTGGTTAGTCTTTCTTCCTAATCCTAACCTTAACCGTCCCCTAACCCCAACCCTCCATTTCCTGCAGCCTAACCCAATCCTCACCTTCATCCCTAACCCTAACTGTCCATGTCCCACAGCTTAACCCTAACCTTCCCCTTAAGCCCTAACCCTCCCTTCATAAGCCATAACCCTTACCTCAGGCCCGCAGCAGCCGCCTAAACCCTAACCCTAACCCCAGGCTGCCACAGTTTGACCTATGCAGTTTCACTATTGGGAATGGGTCTAAATAGGTACTTGTTCCCAATAGCAATTTTCTGATTGCTGACCATTTTGAACATGATATACCTGCCATTAAGCTGGGGCTGTATCATATTCGAAATAGGGCCCCGGGACCGGTAACTGCATCCTGTAATTTTAACAAATACCGATTTCAAAAAGAGCTCATGAAACATTTTACACATCTGACACATTGGGCCTGATCCAGACCTACGCCAATAATAATACGCCCTTGTGCGTAGCGTATTTACGCCAGCGTCCCTACGAAGCACTCTCCTAGGCACTCCCTTTGGTCGTCCGTGTTTATGCCGTCTTACGGCGACCAAACCTTACCCTAACTTTTCTGAACGTAACCGCGGGCGTCCGTAGGCTCCATGCTTAGTAACGACGCTTAACAAGCCCATACTGTACGATTTGCATGCCTCACCTCGCCTCTGAAGCGTAATTACGGGTTTCGTATGGCTGGCACGCCACTTCATTCATAGTTACGCTGTGGACCTTAGTCTCGTAAGTACGTTCAGAGTTTCTGGTCGTAACATCTGCCGCGCACATGTGCAGAACATGGAAAACAGCGTTTTTACGACTACGCCGAGCGTATAAATGCAAGCAGGTGTAGGTCTAGATCAGGCCCATTGTCCACATCATGTATCCCCTATTTTCTCTATTCATTTATAATAAACAATGCTGCAAATGCTCTACAACAGGCATGTCAAACTCAAAACCCCTATTGGGCCAGAAAAAGCTTATACATAAGACTCATAAGCAAAACAAAAATAACTTTTAATGTTTTCTTCAAATGTCTCCAGCTCCCAATATTCCCCATCATGTCTCCCTAGCTCTCAGTATCCCCTATCATGTTTCTGCAGCTCTAAGTATCTCCCATCTTGTCTTTCCAGCTCTCAATATTACCTATTCTCCCATTCATGTCTCTCCAGCTCCCGGTATTCCCCATCATGTGTTTTCAGTATTCCCTATACATGTATCTCCAGCTTCCAGTGTTCCCCATCATGTCTCTCCAGCTCCCAGTATTCCCCATCATGTCTCTCCAGCTCCCAGTATTCCCCATCAGGGCCGGATTATCCATGGGGCGATCGGGGCGGTCGTCCCTGGGCCCCCACACACAAAGGGCCCCCACAAACTGCAGTTACAGAGGATGGATGTCAGTGATTGACATCCTCCTCTTAAGCACAGTGTTTTGCAGCCGCCGTCATATTTCGGCAGCTGCGATAGTGTGCTTAAGAGGAGGATGTCAATCACTGACATCCATCCTCTGTCACTGTAGCCGGGGCGCACGGGGAGAGCAACCAGGCGGTGGAGAGAAAGGAGGCAGAGCCTTCACATAGTGCTCCTGCCCCCTGCCTGTAAAGAGCTGGCTGTGCTATGCTCAGCCCCTGCTCTGTTTACAAGACGCCATGTGACCTAAGGTCACGTGAGCGTCAGAATTCTTCAGAGCGCGCGCCGTGGAGGACAGAGCCGGAGGAGAGGCAGCAAAGGTAAGTTTACTATACAGTTTTTAAACAATGTGGTTGAGGAATTGGTATTTTAACATTGAGGGGGCACAAAGGCTGGGTGGACACAAATAAAAAAGGGGCAATAAGGTTTGCTAAAAACACATAAAGGTGACAATCAGATTGGCTGGATACAAAGAAGGGGCAATAATACTGGTTTAACACAGAAGGAAGGGGCAGAAGGCTGGTTGAATACAGAGAAGGAGGGGGTATAAAGCTGACTGGACACAGAAGGAGGAGCAATAAGACTGCTTTCACACAGGAGGAGGGGCAAAAAGGCTGACTGGGCAGTAATAAAGGTGGGGTAATAAGACTGGTTGGACACAGAAGGAGGAGCAATAAGGCTGACTAGATGGAAATAAATAGAGGGCAATTTTGCTATATGTTAATGTGAAGCTGGGGCACCCCACGATTTAGTTGCCCAGGGGCCCCCACAGACCTTAATCCGGCTCTGTTCCCCATCATGTCTCTCCAGCTCCAAGTATTACCCATTCATGTTTCTTCAGCTCCCACTCATACAACTCTAGCTCCCCAGTAATTTCCCATTCATATGGTTCTAACTCCCCATTAAAAGGCTGACTAGATGGAAATAAATAGAGGGCAATTTTGCTATATGTTAATGTGAAGCAGGGGCACCCACAGACCTTAATCCGACTCTGTTCCCCATCATGTCTCTCCAGCTCCAAGTATTACCCATTCATGTTTCTTCAGCTCCCACTCATACAACTCTAGCTCCCCAGTAATTTCCCATTCATATGGTTCTAACTCCCCATTATTCCCCATTCATATGGCTCCAGATCCCCAGTATTCCCCATTCATATGACTCCAGCTCCCCGGTTTTCCCTATTAATATGGCTCCAGCTCCCCAGTATTCCCCATTCATATGGCTCCAGAGCCCCAGTAATTTCCCATTCATATGGTTCTAGCTCCCTTGTAATTCTCCATTCATATGGCTCCAACTCCCAAGTATTCCCCATTCATATGACTCCAGCTCCCCTGTAATTCCCCATTAAGTAGTCTCCACCCTGCCCTGTTATACCTTTAACGATTTCTGTCGGTGTCTTTCCTCTGTGGTGCGTAACGTCTTCCAGCTCTTCTCTGTGAAACGGTATTCTGTTTTCTGCTATTGGCTTATGCAGCAGTTATACAGGACAGCTGAAAAGGGGTGTGCTATCAGCCTGTGTAACTGCTGCAGCGTGTGATGGCAGGCCCTTTGCATGCGGCCCACATGCCACGAGTTTGACATACCTCCTCTACAATATTTGCAAGCAGCATACAACTAAAGTTGGGTGCACAATGCAACCTTTTCACACTATTATCGTTCCCATCAAATGATAAGAGTGTCTGGAACAATAACGTGTTGGTGTATACACTGCAATAATAATACTTTATTATGTAAAAATACATTGCATCATATCAATATATCTTTAAAACCTTCCAATATTACCATGCAGATGATGGAACAATGCCAGAAGAACAGATGGTAAAAACAAAAACAAATCACAGAGCTGCTGTTAAATCATTTGTACCGTGTATATTTACATTGTGGTCATGTTCATCAGGACTTGAATTGTTTATATATATTTTACATTTATGTAGTTTAGGCCCAGCTTAAGGCACAATATAGAAAGTTCTCAGGTCCAGTGCCCTCTAGTGGAAAGTAGCTGTAGTCATTTGATCGCTCTGTTTCATTATTCTGCATCATTTGCTTTTATTATACATCTCATTGGACATGTTACAGGTTTTTACTGGCAATGGACCCGATCTGGCTTTGAATTATCGTGAGACTGAGAACTCTGACACTGATCAAAGGGTATAAATATGACCAAAGGACAGTGAAACTGTCACTAGCGCCGGGATGTCCTGCTTGCAGGACATAGTTAGCGTTGTTGCCAGCAAAGGACACCCCTGGATTATAGGCTTGCAAGACCGGACCCCCATCAGAGCAGGTAAGTAGGTTTTTTATTTTTTTTATAATGTACTTTTGACCATATTTTATAAGTTTTTGGTGACAGCACTATAATGTTTATTTTTAGGATGGGGACATGTAAATGGTGCAGTGGGCTGTGGCTGGCAGGGTATGCTGGCACTTATGATTCTCCAAGTGCCAGGATGCCCTGGCATCCATGAGCATGCTGCTGCTTGTAGTTCTACAGCAGCAACATGCCCTGTCAGCCCGATATTATTACTTTTTTTAACTGTGCGGCAGAGGGGGGGCGGAGGAAGGGGTTAATTTTATTATTTTGGGAAATAAAAGAAGCCCTGCAGTCGGAGCAATTAAAGCTCTGGCTGCTATTTATTTAAAAAAAAAAAAAACATACGGTTAATTCAGAGAAAAACTCACCTCTGAATAGCATGTTTTAGGATATCCACCTTGCACATCCGCTAAAACTCTGAATCAGGTACAATGTGTGTGGCAATGGTAGAGATGGATTGTAGATCATATGGATCAGCTGAGTGTACTGATCATATTTTGTCATATTTGTTTAAAGTTGACTTATAACAATTGATTTAATAGAAAAAGTGTTATATGACTCCATTGTCCGCATAGCTAACAGTAACAGACAATACACTTTTATTAGAATCACTTGTAACTTTATACTGTGTGCTTGAAGTGAAGACTACAAAAGCACTAAGCTTTAAGGATAACACATAGCTATGCTGTAAATCCACAACAGTGACTGAATAGCTTATAGGGCTATAAATTAAGTGCATTGAAGACAGCTGGTTATTGCAGCATCTGCACATGTTTGGAAACAAAAAGCCAGAAATATTGAGAAAAATGTACTTAAAAAGACATAAGCCATAAGTAAAGGTATGAGCACTATATGTGGCCATTTTATGCCATGTGCAGAAATTTACTTGAGCGTATTTGCTCTTTGCCTATAAATTGCATCCAGTTAACTAGTATTAGGCTGCACATACCACTTAACTAAAACAATGAAGTGTATTCAACCCCTGTAGCAATTACATTGCCTGCTCAGGGGTCCATATAAAACAATCTCCAAGTCCAATGTAATAATGTTTCAATAAATCTACTATATACATTTTCCAAAAGCATCAAATTATAACTCAATAACATATGTACTGAGATTAAAATGCATAATTTATTTATTTTTTATTTCTTAACATATAGCACCATCATATAACTTAGTGTTTTACAATGTTAAAAATCATTATAACATGAGTGGCTTGTAACAAAAAGATTGGGTAGGTGAGAAGGCCTTGTTTGCAAGCTTACAATCTTTAGGATATTGGGGATTGATACATAAGGGCAGGTGCTATATATAAAAAAAAGAAAAAATATATGGAGGAGCATCATCAAAGCACTGGGGAATCACCAGTGGGAGGTGTCAGACTAAAAACAATATGAATAAAAGAGGCTGTCAATTCAGTCCTTAATCTGGAAGAGAACCTCTTCCCCTCACGGGAATAAATGCAGGGAAATGCATAAAATCCAAAACATAAAAAGACAGACTGTAAATGATGATAAAGGAGCTCATACCAGGAAGATGGTGAAGTTCAGACAGTTCATTGGAGCCAATGAAGATGTAATTAAAGCCTGGTGATGGCTGGACGCAATGAACACTGCTGGTCCTGGAAGAAACGCTGGAACTCCTGCTGCCGGCTAACTTACGCGTTTCAAGCTCACACTGAGCTCTTTCTCAAAGTCCTGTGCGGCAGTGGGTGCTTCTTCCGGTTTTGTCCTGTGATTTCCTTGTTGATTGGTTATGTGGTACATGTGATCGGCTTCTGAGGTTCAAGGATGCAGTGATCATCAAGCAGTATGGTTTAGTATACTGACTGAGAGAGACATGTACCACACAAAGACAAGGGTGTTAGACTTTAGGAAGGTGGATTTTAAGGAAATGTGTAAGTGATTCTTTGGCAGAGTGGAGGCACATGAAAAGAGTACAGGAGCAGTGGGGAAATTTAAGAAATGCATTATTAACAGCAACCTTGTGATAAGTGAGGATATATATACAGGTACAGTCTTATTGATGGCTTTGTAGGTTAGCAAAATTATTTTGTCTATGA
The DNA here is from genome assembly GCA_011038615.1 of Limnodynastes dumerilii. Taxonomy (NCBI): domain Eukaryota; kingdom Metazoa; phylum Chordata; class Amphibia; order Anura; family Limnodynastidae; genus Limnodynastes; species Limnodynastes dumerilii. The sequence continues at coordinate 120,841 of WWET01000574.1, read as the reverse complement.
TTCGGTAAAATATATGAAACCAAAGTAGAGAATGAAAGAGTGGGCCAGCTGTAGAAGAGTTGTTTTGCAAGGAAAACAAGTCTTGCTGCTGCATGCAATATAAACTGTAAGGGGGTAATTTTATATTGTGAGAGTCCAATAAGGAGAGCAATGCAATAATCAATGTGGGAGATAATTAATGCATGAATTAAAGTTTTTGCAGTGACTTGTGTAAGATTCTAGAAATGTTTTTTTACGTTTTTACAATCTGTATCGGGTTGGTGAGGTGAGGTGATATAAGCAGCTAGTCCCATTAGAGGCCCAATATCCCATAGAATGCAGTAATCCGTACAGGAGTAGGTGGGGTTACAGCGCTCAGTATCACTAGTTCATCTATAGTAAGCAGAAAAATGAATTGTATGTGAATGCCATGGAGCGTGAGAATAATAAGTGGTAATAATAGGTGGTAGTGCTAAATCTGTCTATGTCTAAGATATAACAATTTACGGATATCAGCCTATTAATGAATCATTTTTAAATATAGTTCCCATTGTGGTTGTTGGATGGTAGCAATTAAGGATGGTGGACCTGATTCACAATTAAAAGGGGGGGTTTGGCCGTATCCACACAACTCTCCTGTCCAGTCTCACAACCCGTTCCTGTTTTTAGTAGCCAAATGGCACTTAAGAGTGCCATAAGCTGCCTTATCTTCCTGTGTGTAATTTCCTTCTTAAGAAAGAAAATATGCTCAGTGTTTTCCTTACCCCTCCCCCCACTCTTTCTTATTTTTTCTCTGAGGTGGCACTGGCACACCCCCATTTGCTTAAATCACTACGTGCGGTCTTTAAAGACCAAATCTACCTACCTAAGTGGTACGAAGACCGCATAAATAACCCACTATGCATGCGTAGTGGGTTATGTTTTTAAAAAAACGCACCTAAGAAGCCAGAGCTTATTAGGTGTGAATTAGGCCCAGTGGATTCATAACACCAAATTTTTTTTACTTACATGCCTAGTTATTCGTTTATAGCTACTATGCATGTGTAGTAATTATTTTACACTATCTACGTAACATTTCATTAGATAGATTGCATACATGCGGTCATTAAAGACTGCTTGTACGCAATCTACGGAACAAAACGCTACGTAGAAAGCGTAAAATAATTACTACACATGCATAGTAGCTATAAACAGATAACTAGGCACGTAAGTAAAAAATTTTTTTGCTGATTTATGTACTTTAGGTGCAGTACCAATTGTTACGCATCGGAAAGCAGTGTTGTGCAGCTGCGTTCCATGCAGAATTTATCCTCTGCAAAGGGGGGAAGGCTCAGACCATCTCGGCTGTGCTTAATCATTTTAACCATACAGTAAGTACTTGGTTTAGCTCTTATGTACAATCTAGTATTCTGCACAGACTGAGTTCCATATGGAGTACTTAAGGCAGGGTCCTGTGCACAGATCCGTCATCCTTACATAGGAGAGCAGGGGGAGTGCCCTGTTCTCCTACGTGCCGTATTTGGGATATCTAATTGCATTGCGAAGACTACATGTGGAATTAACTAAGATATCTAAATCTTGTCCATGGCATCTACTACCAGAATGGTCACAAGCAGAGCACTTCACTTACACCATTATACTTGTCACTACTGAAACAATGCACCTTTGTGTAGTGATAGGCAAGAGGATGACCGTCTGATGGTGCAAGGTACCAATGACCCTCCAACATAGCAGCAAACAAACCGAGATTCAGATAAAAACTCTGCATGAGTTACTTTTAATTCAGAATGTTTAAGAAAAGTATTATTTTCAGTATGATATATTTAAGCAATGTTAATGTTGCTATTTTAACTGCCAAATACCTTGGTTGCTATGTAACGGTACCCACAATAGTTATATTAGTATGTTAATTAGTGTGGCCAAGTGAGAAACAGACATATGGTTGGAAAAAGGTTGCTATGCATTCCTAAGGAAACTCCACGCTTTCCTCCATAATAGGTAGAATATGCACTATATAAACCCTTCAGACCTGCTAGATAATGATTAGTGCTAGAGAGTGTAACTTACTGCTCCTAGGGACTGAGGGCCTGATTCAGAATTGCGTAACTCAAGGGACACACATGCACTCCCTTCTTCCACGCAGACTTCCAGATCTCCATGTGTATGGAAGATGCACAGAGATCTGTGTAGCCTGAAGAGCTCTTGCTATAACACCATATACCACACATGATTGCTATTGACTTAGAGTGCTCCTTGTTTGCCGTGTTTCACCTTTTTGCCTCAGTGCCAAAAATAAAGCTACCTTGTATTTTGATGACTGCCTTCGCTCTCAACGCGATAGTCAACATTATTTTTATTTCTTTTTGTAGCAAGAGTTTAAGTGCATTTCATAGTGTTTTCTGTGTGGACAAACTTGTTTTAGAATGACACTATCCCCTAGGGATTTTGAGTGAGACCAAATTCAAATTTACAACATTAGGGTTATTAACACAGGCATAGTAAATGATAAACACACTTAAAATGTTGATCCATAGGATTTCCTGCTGTGATTTGCCTCAGGAGCATCCCTTTTAAGCCAACAGTAGACAGCCAGCATACTTGGGCTTCACTTGCCCTGACGCACTTGAGTTATGGAATTGTACTGGTTGAACCGTTCGCCATGTTTATCACTTGAAAAAGGGGTGATACCAGCGCTTAATTTAGGCAGACTGCGTAGGTTCTATTGGAAGTTAGTGAAGTGATATCCCAGCAGCTATAAAGGAGGAGACACTCCTTAAAAAGACAAAATAAGAGAAACAATAAGCGCTTGGGAGTAAATTCACTAATAATTTTTAAAAATAAAAACATTAATAATTGCAAACATCATAAAATATGATTAAAAACACTGGCCCGGATCCAGAACTACGGCCGTCTTCCACAGACGGCCGTAATTTGCTGAAAGATAGCTACTGCGCATGTGTAGTAGCTAATGTACGTAATCTACATATCGTTTCGATACGTAGATTGCGTATATGCGGTCCTCTCTCATTCCAAAATTTAAAGTATATATTTCAACTGCCTAATTCTCACTTCTTCCTTTACCTGCAGGTACACCATTTCGCTGCTTCTTGTCTAATACCACGAGCGAATCCCCCTGTCCCAGATATGTTGATGGATCTATTACACTATACGTAGATTACATACAATAGCTACTACGCATGTGCAGTAGCTATCTTTCAGCAAATTACGGGCGTCTTCCACAAAGTTCTGGATCCGGGCCACTGTTATTAATCCTAAGGTAAACTGCAGCTGTTGATCAGGCAGCCAGGGTTTGGTGGTAAGAGAGTAGATTGAGTTATTAGATGCTGGAATTGATGATATAGCTGATATTAGCTTACAGCAAAAAGTGGCAGAAAATAACAATAAAGAAGGAGCAGTGTCCTCAATATGGTTGTGAATAGCTCCTCAGTTGACCTAATACAATATTGGTTTTATAAGCTGTTACTTAACGTGACTTTGATGATGGTGCCTCAGTCGGATGGATCAGCGTATAGCCGAAGTCTTGTGTCTCACACAGCTGACAGGAGTACTAGGGAATAGGATGTCAATAGCCATCTACAGTGTTGTGCCCGCTGATGTGTGGCATGTGGTCTCAATGTGGCTGGTGTGTCCGGTTAAATGAGGCAACGGGATGGAGGCTGTGATGGTTCCAAGGTGCCGAAACAGTGGGTAGCTAGAAGCTGTAGTCGAACGCTGCAGCTATGGTGAATGGAGTAGCTAGTGTACCCAGTCCAATCTTGTCACGGCAACACAGTGAGCCATGCAGCTACCGCCGAGCAAAGTCGGCTAGACGGGGGACATCTGTTCCAAATAACTTTGGCCACGCTGCATGCAGATTACAAGGGATAATTTCTCACCTAAGGTGTTGATAAATAATAGCTTAGAGTCTCTCTTAATAGGATTCGAATAAGCAGTGGATATTGTGAACACCTTGACACGTTTCTTCACTCTTAGACTGATTTCATCAGAAGGAGTAGAGGTTGTCACTTGACTGGCCCAATATATAATAACATGTTATACTCTATTGTTTTGTCAGATTTTAAGAGAGGGTCCAAAATTTCTTTGTCGTTGTCTGCCTTATAATTCTTTAAGAAGTTCTAGCAAATGCTCTTGAGAGCCTCCTATGCAGTTTTTGCACAGCTCATCAAAGCCAGCAGGATTAAGCACACTATGGAAGCTTTCATTGAGCATCTTATTTGAGGAGCTACAAAGATCCTCTTTCTGAGCTTTGTGGCACTGATCCTCTATAATTTTGTTACTGTTGGTAGATCACATAACACGGTAGCTGGTGAGATTTATTGCAGGATGACACAGATGATACAGGAGACGCAACACAGGACTATGAAGATAAGGTATAAATAAACACCAGAAATGAGCAGAAAACACAAAGATACCGGAATGCTAATGCCAAGGAGACCAAAAAAGTCCACAGGAGTAATATGAAAGAAGTTCAAACAAAATCCACATGGAAGCAGCAAACAAATATGCAGTACAGTAAGCCAACAACAGGAAACAATGATCCACACCTTACTCTGGGATGATGGTATAGGTAAAACCAGAGCACAGGTGTAGGATAACAAGCACATACATGATTAGTCCCAGAAATAGTTCAACAGCAGCATCTAGGGCCAAGTAGTAGAAACTTCCACAATAGGAAACAATTCAGAACTGCCCCTGAGCCAAACCAGATATAGTAGACCAGTGTTTAACAAATTTTTTTCTCAAGTGTGCAAATGCAAACCCCCTTTAATCCAGTGCTTTGATAAAGTCCTTTGCAAGACCGAGCTTTATATGGAGTGGAAGCATATAGACTTTCTCTGGATCAACAAGTGGGACATTGAGAACATTCTTCACTCCAAGGGTTATTAAAGTTTGCTTTGGACACTGCTTCCAAACATATTTTTTTTTCCTGGCCAATGCTATCTTATTCTCACTGAAAACAGCAGTACTTTGTAAAACCGAGTTGTAGTCCCAGCAACATAATGACTTTTAGTTCCCCTCAGACGTCATTGGTGCTCTTTATATTTTACTCACCAGGAGTTTCATTCTCCCATGTGTTTGCTTCATAGCAGTAGCATGAGCTAGTGGTACTGAGAGTAATTTGTTGCTGTTGTGGAGTAGATGCCAATCCTCAATTTGTTCTAATGACCAAGTGCTTCCATAACAGACTTAACAACATGGCAAAAGACAAGTCCATCTTCAAGGGCAATTAAATCCTTAGTCACTATGGGCCAGATCAAGAACAACACTAGCTTGTGTTGTTGCGGCGGTCGTATGCGTAAGATCGGCTGTTTGGCGAATCTGCACATGCACTGGGCAGATGTTCAGCAGCATAACTAGGGATTTTAGTAATTGTGAATCGGGCTTCCCTAAATATAGCATATTTATGGTGGAAGGGGCGGGCCAATCAAATATGCAACAGTTACATACGAACGCCGCATAGCCGTAGCTCTGGATCAGGCCCTATACCTCTGTCTGGAGGAGATGCCAGACATTGAATCTGGAGCCCAAAAGTTCTGCTTGTCTTTTCTAAGTCTTGCACAAGGTCATTAGGATCTCCTTGGGTAACTAAACTTGGTTCAGGAGACCGACAGAGAGCATCAAAGATTGGGTCAAGACTTACTTGATCATCACAATGCTCTGCAGGCTTCATTTCTCAATCATCTTTTGGAAGTTCAAACTTTTCTGTATGCTTTGGCACAAGCATCTCTTCACTGTTAGGCACATACTTCATGGTGGTCGATAAATCTAAGTATGTCATGGTGTGCTTTGATTTGGAACTGATGTCTAAAATGTTCATCATACAAAAGCAGCAGTGAGTGCAATGGTCTTTCAGTTTCCTCCAGATCATTAGAACAGCGAAATTCATACACTTTGACCAACCTGTGAGGAGTCTGCGAGAGACAGGAAATATGAGGGGCCTATTCTTTGTCTTGGTCATAGACTTTGCATCTGAAGTAAAACTCATAGCAGTGCTTCAGAAGTAGTGTCAAATGATGTTTCTGCCATTTAAGCGTTACCGCACTACAAAGGTAGCAAAAAGAGTCTGGACAGTTAACACAGCTTATAGACATTGCTCCACCTGTTAGATAAGTACAATGTTCACTGTTCCCTCAGAAGAAGAAAGTAATGGTTCACGCAGCTGCTTTATAGCCCAGTTCTGATTGGCAATACGTGTGGAACATCATGCACAAAGGGTGCTAGAATTTGAACCCTTGCTCTGTCAGACTCACTTGACCCATCTGCCAGTAGCAGCCGATAAAGGTCTCCCTAAACACTATAAATGGCAATATCAGCTCTTAAGGAGGGCATAACTTCAAAACTCTGGCTGATAGAAAAAATCTATGACGATACTTGAAGTCAGCACAGAGAATACAGATATAACACAGGAGGGGCCCTCTAACAAATTCATTATCTGGCATGGCAAAACATGTAGACAGCCATATTTATCAAGTAGAAATTTGAGTCCAAAAATTAGCTCTGCACGCATTATGGTTGTCCCATTTGTAGCTGATTGTGGTTACCTTCCAGTGTTCCAGCAAGCAAGGTGCTGAGAAAAGTAATTTCACAGGATCAATATATAGCTTCTCAAAGTTTCTAATTTTTTACCTGTCAATACAGAACATGACATTTTGTTCATTTTTGTTCCAAAACGTATGCTGTCAGATCACCTTAATTAGTGACCGTGCTTCCTGAGGTTTACTGTCCTCTTGTAATCTGAGATCTGGTGCAGTTGTGGACATATATTCCTTGAATGCCTAAGTTAAAGCTGACAATATTTACTCTACCCTTCTTCATACTATGAATAATCACTCAAATAACGGTAATTTTGCATGCAGCATTCAGCGCTTACATGCAGGGGGGGTGAGTACTAAGTACCGGGGCATCATGCCAATAAGGCTGCACTTAAGTGCAGACATTGGGTTTGTTTTTGTTTTTTGTTCCTCGATCCTCCCTACACAGGCTGGCTGATCTCTCTAGCAAAGGCCATTCAATGACGCACAGCTTCAGCCTGGAAGTCACAGCCTGAGATAAGAAGCAGGAGAACGTCAGGCAGTGCTAGTCTGTAAATGCACTGTTGAGAGTATGTAACGCTTGCAAGCATAGCTCCCAAGTGTCCTGATTTGACAGTCCCGCTTTCAGGGTCACTGCCATTCAAGTTGAGTTTTGCTCTGTATTACATGTCCTGTGCTCTGTCACGTGACCGCAAAGCAGACGCCGCCGGACTATTGGGGG
>WWET01000574.1:68760-93432 GCA_011038615.1 Limnodynastes dumerilii | reverse complement strand
TGCCTTTGTAAGGGAGCACCATTATTGGTAACTGCAGAGGGGAAGTACATTGAGTGGGGAAATGGAGGCAAAAAAACCTACTGGTGATGCAGTCAGGGCTCTGGGGGCCAGATCCAGAGCTACGCTTTTACTACGCTGCGGTCTTACACTAGCGTACCTTCGCTGCACTCCCCTCGGCACACCCCTCTCATGCACGTATTTTAGGCGCCTTACGCTTTCCATACCCTACCTTAACTGTACACTGCGTAACCACTATCGGACATACTTCCCACACATAACTACGCAGCTAAGCACGCCCATACTGTACGATTTAAATGCCTCACCCCGCCTTCGAAGCGTAAATATTGGTGGCGTATGGCTGGCACGCCCCTTCGTAAGTTGATATGCTACTGACACGTGACTGCCCCTTACACTATGACTTATGTGGCGTAACATCTGCAGCGCACATGCGCAGTAAGTACTAATGAGCGCTTTTATGCTAGCGGCTAGCGTAAAGTCACTTGTGTACGTTGTTCTGGATCTACACCCATGTCTCCAGCAGGACATAAATATATTAGTGACTGTAGAGAAGAACAATATTATATGGTATATTGATATGGAACATGGCATGTGTCACAAAACATATCAAGAAAGACTAGAGGAACTGAACAAGTATAGCTTGGATGGGCCATCTGTATCTGCCGTCACTTGCTATGGTTCTGTATGTTTCTATGACCAAGACTTCTGAGGGTTGATCATAGAAACATATGGAGTGTTCCAGTGGGCAAATTAAAAACAATACAAAAAGGAAGCAATGTCTGAAGAGTAAGTTATTGCGCATGTGCTGCCCAGTGGCTGAAGATTACTGGGGCTTTGAAAGCCAGCACAAGTTTTTGATGACGAATGTCTCGCAGTTCATCTTGGGACTTTTCTTGAAAGTTATTAATAATATAAATATTATGCTAGCCAGGCTGAACGTGAATAGAAGTGATCCTGACTAGTATATTTAACACCAGAACCACTCATAATAGTGATATATCACTTAACGACAGAGAGGTATCTGGCAAACCATATGACAAAGCGGGATCTGGCACACTATATGACAGAGACGAATCTGGCACGCTATATGATAGAGAGGTATCTGGCACACTATATGACAGAGAGGTATCTGGCAAACTATATGACAGAAAGGTATCTGGCACACCATATGACAGAGAGGTATATGCATACCATATGACAGAGAGGTACGTGCATACCATATGACAGAGAGGTACGTGCATACTATATGACAGAGAGATATCTGGCACACCATATGACAGAGAGGTGTATGCATACTATATGACAGAGAGGTATGTGCATACTATATGACAGAGAGGCCTATTCAAACTATATAACACAGAGGTATATGTACAGTATATGAAAGAAAGGTATGCGGCACACCATATGATAGAGAGGTATCTGGCAAACTATATGACAGAGAGGTACATGGCACACTATATGACAGAGAGGTATATGACACACCATATGACAGAGAGGTATATGTACAGTATATGAAAGAAAGGTATGCGGCACACCATATGACAGAGAGGTATCTGGCACACTATATGACTTAGAGGTACATGGCACACCATATGAAAGAGAGGTATATGGCACACCATATGGCAGAGGTATATATGCGCACTATATAACTCAGAGATATATGGCACACTATATGGAAGAGAGGTATATTCACACTATATAACAGAGAGGTATATGCACACGATATGACAGACAGCATACCTCTCTGCTGTCCGAGTTCCAAAAGTCCAATTTTGGGCGACTGTCCCATACATATGTATTGGAAGTATGTTCATTAAAAACATGATGGATGGAACATTGTCGCAACATAAAAAATGCAAACATCAAACATTCAATTTCAGTACACTTCAAACAACATCATCAATGCTCCACAGATGCCATTAAAAGGATGATAGGCATATCAATAAATCAACCCAACTGGCATGAAAGCAACTCAGCAATACACTGAGCAAAAATGGAAATGAACTGGATTTTTAAAATGAAAACCCCTTTTCCAGGTTGTTTAAAGCTAGACTTTGAGCTAAAATGGTTTCTCTAACTTTGCCATCTAACATAAAAACATTCATACTTATAATACAATATTCCCATGTCCATTGCCTTATTCTCCTATGCTTCAGAACACAACCTATGCCTTCAATTCATAGTCATCACATTACCCTAATATATACAAAGGATCCACCACAACCCACTAACCTTATTTCGTTTCATCAAGTCTGCCATTCACTATCACAATTGGTTCATCCCCCCTCCTTCTTACCTGTGCATATAATGTGCATCAATAACCAATAACATTATTGTTTTTCCCGTTAAAAAGAAGCCCCTTTCTGCTTCAGTTCTGTTCCCACCAAGCAGACCCTTAAGCAGCACCTTCTGCTATATGTCCATTAGTCTTCCTCTGATTTCTTCTGCAGCTCTGAGTGGGAATCCTAGTGTAGTGTATTTACCTACATCATCTATTGTACGGAGGGAGCCCATTATACATCATGGGCCTGATCCAGACCAACGCCCGCAAGCGATCGTACGCCGATCGTGGGCGTAATAACGGGCAAAAAAACGCACTGCGCATGTGCAGTATGACAACTTCCTGTCATCCGAAGGACATGAGTGTACAGCGAGCGTATTTTCAGCGTATTTTTCGCCCAAGGGGCGTGCGTTTTGTACGACGATAGTCTGGACGCTCGAGTTACTACACAGAGGCGGGGATAGCCATTTAAATTGTACAGTATGGGCGTGCTAAGCCCAGTATGACCAGTGTATCGGTACGAATATTCGCACGTACGCTGGAAAAACTTAGGGTAGGGTTCAGCCACCGTAAGTAGGTACAATCAATGGGAGTGTCATGGGCGTGAAAGTTTATACGCCCGGGCGATCATACGCTACGCTCGCGGGCGCTCGCGGTCGTAGGTCTGGATCAGGCCCTATGTCCCGAACCTCTCCCGTAAAATATACAAATAAACTCTGCCTTAGGAGCCCAATTTTGTCACCTCAGATCCCAGGTCCAATTTAAAACCCACTCTAGTCCGTTCCCTCTTTACCAATTAATAATGATTCTAGTTTTCCCACACTTGTCCATCCTAAATAACCCTGCTAAGGATTGCATAGAATCACCCCTCCTTAATACCTGATCCCCGCTTCCGGAATAGGTTTCCCCCCTTCTAGTCGTTTTGCTCGCATCACCTCTATACAGAGGGAGTTAAAGGGTATATTTTTCTCAGCTCTCCCACTTAATATGCATCAATACAGCAGCCTTACAGCCTTATGTATTTCACACATACCCGAACCAAGAGACAGAAGTATAATATAAGCTCTATTATAACCTTAATATGTTTATCGTCACCTATAAAAAAAAATCCCTTGGACTTTAACTGTAGTTTTTTTTAGGAGGAGTCTTTAGAATAAAAACTCAACGAAGGATCCACTGAGATCCACAAAGCCTTGAAAAAGACCTGCCAAGGGTTGAAACGCGTCGAATAGTGTTCACTGCACACTTCTTAGCAACTAGCAAGATTAACTTTTATTAAGATTTTATTGCTGCTTTTTAAATAAATGATTTTTTTGCACCATAGGTGTATCTTTTTGTTTTTCCATTGTCTCCCCTTACTGTACAAGTGCTAATTTGAAAACAAAGACGGAAGACAAGTGAAAACAGCCCACAGCACCAGTTTTTGGATGACTCAGAAAAATGGCACTGAATAGAAAGTGTTTGAAGACATCACCAATAGAAAGAGGAAACTCCTTCAAACTTAGAACATTAACACAGGACTTGGCTGCAAACTTTTACAGCAGCGTGAGTAAAGAACATTTTATGCCACTAATGCTCCAGTTTGCCTAAATGGTTACAAATTGTTACATGTATGAATACCTTCTATAACTTTGTTACAGTTTGATAACTTATGAACTCGATTATAACAATACCTATGTATTTTATTTTCCTTAATTTTCTCCTATGATTACTCTCAGTACTATTTCTCAAGAGACTGTCCCGTGTGCCTTCCAGTTTATTCCAATAAGTGGAATATCCTGGTTACAGTTTTTTTTTCTTCTTTTTTAATAGCTATTTTAATTGTGTCCTGTGTGGTCACACCAAAAGGGATGGAGTTTGGGTGGGACCAGGCAGGAATTGGGCACAGAAAGTAACAGCTGGTTGTGAATCAATGTTGATTCATTGCTGGATGGTCATATCGTACAGCCGCTATTGGTGGCAGGACACAGTACAGTGAGCTAATTAGGGCTCACAACGTCACTGTACCTAGGCTCCCCCGCAGTGCCCAAGGTGAGTCAATCAGTGGTCACCCCGTCACCACTCCCATTCACCCCTTTGGCTGGGTATTTAAACTGCCATGTGGCTTGGAGAAGCGAGGAAGAGGCCAAAGATAGAGGGCAGAGGAGGAGTGCACCGCTGAGGGAATGAAATTGTCAGATGCCGCCGAAGATCCAAAGGCCAGAGGTGAGCGCAGGGAGACCGTCTTGGGGAGATGAGCAGTGGTGATAGAAAGAAGAAAAGAAGCGTCGTCATCACAAGGAGCTTAAGAGGTGTTGGAGGTGGGAAAGTAGCAGTCTGAAGGCTAGGCCCTATAGTCACAAAGAGTGCTAAGCACTTTAGGTAGTAAAGGCATTAGGACCTTGTAGTACAGAGCACTAGTCCCTGGTTGTTAGGAGGGGACTAGGCTCCCTGTTAGAGTAGGTGCAGGCTAGGTTGGAGGTAGTGTACTAGGGTTAGCAGGACTCAAAAAGAGTAGTGGTCAGTAACCTTCCCAGACTTAGCATGTATTTTTCCCTTCATCCTCAGGGAACCAAAAGTGCGAACGGAACCAAAAGGCGTGCAAAAGGTCTTAGTAAAAAGACGTTTTCTGAGACCTTGGCCAATGATGATGACGATGATGCTTTACATTTCCCCTTTCTCTCTGCCATTTGCATCATCTGGAACCCAGAGAGGGAACAATGCAACATGCTTCATCATAGTTCTTCAGGGTCGGATAAAAAGCTTTGGAGTGGGGCGGCTCTGTTCAAGTTGCAGTGTGCCAGGATACCAGCCATTACATATCTACACTATATGACAGAGAGGTTTTTGGCACATTAAAAGGCAGAAAGGTATATGCACACTTTGCAAAAGAGAGGTATATGCTGACGATATGACAGAGAGGTATATGCTGACGATATGACAGAGAGGTATATGCTGACGATATGACAGAGAAGTATATGAACACTGTGTGACAGAGAAGTATATGCCAACGATATGACAGAGAGGTATATACACACTGTATGACAGAGAGGTATATGCTGACGATATGACAGAGAGGTATATACACACTATATTACAGAGAGGTATATGCACACTGTATGACAGAGAGGTATATATACACTGTATGACAGAGAGGTATATGTACACTGTATGACAGAGAGGTATATATACACTATATGACAGAGAGGTATATATACACTGTATGACAGAGAGGTATATATACACTATATGACAGAGAGGTATATATACACTATATTACAGAGAGTTATATGCTCACTGTATGACAGAGAGGTATATGCACACTGCATGACAGAGAGGTATATATACACTGTATGACAGAGAGGTATATGCTGATGATATGACAGAGAGATATATGGCACACTATATATTGCTGCTAGCTGGAAGGCAAGTAGAGAATTCTGTATAAACAATCAGAGCAGTCAGGGGCTTTGTTTGCCTGCCTCTCAGCCAGCAGATCTATGCACCCAGTGTGTGGCCAAAAGTAACTCCAGAGGCAGCAACCCGGGCCGCTGACAGAAATTTTGGGGCCTGGGGTACAGCTGAGACACTTGGTCACCCCATGTGACATCACATATAGGGGTAGTGCCACGGACCTGCATTAACAGTGGTCCGATGCACAGGGAAGTCCTTTCTTGCAAATTGGGGGCCTGATCCAGACGAAAAAACTGCAGAAAAACGCACTGCGCATGTGCATAGTGACAACTTCCGGTCGTACCAAAGACCTTTTCGTAGCGGCAATTCTGGCGTCCGTATTGTTTGCGTTTTTTCCGACGACGGGGCGTGTTTATAGTACGAAGTTAGTACGGACGCTGGAGTTAAGGAATGTAGGCGGGGGGAGCCATTTAAATTGTACAGTATGGGTGTGCTTAGGCCGCTACGAACAGCGCGTCACTACGAAAATACGTATGAACACATGGAAAAGTTAGGGTAGGGTTCGGAGTGCGTAATGAAAGGAAGGTAAGGAGAGTGTCGTGGGAGTGAAAGTTTTTACGCTGCAGCGGTAATACGCTCCGCTCTCATGCGTAGGTCTGGATCAGGCCCTGGATCACTAATGTTCAGCTCTCCAGCAGCAAGTATCAGCAATAACTGATGCTGGGAAGCTAAGATGAGCATTGGAGGACCCCATCACCACTGTCCTCCAGTGATGGTGGTGCCAGGAGGCCAGATATCCCTCTGCTGCTCTCTGCTACCCGGTCCAGGCCCCATCCATCCATTCCTGGCAATATCATTGATGTAACCTATTAACGTCCTTCTCTTATGTGACAGCAAGCATACCAAATGTTACCATTACCTGTAACATGTCTGAGCCGCCAGTTCTTAAATATTGCCAAATTGATGTCTCTGAGCCTAGATTTTAGATGTGTGAGCCTTTACATGTTGTGCATGCTGAGGCAGGTAATGTCTAATTGTAGTTCTTAAACCTCTCTCGGGCAGTGCTACAAGGCAATCCATATGTATGTCGGTAACATTGTCAAGTTTTCTATTCAAGTTATGTTCTGTTATAGAAATCCTCCTATAACTTACAATGACACGTCAATTGTCATTATTATAATCATTGGGCCTGATCCTCAATTACAAACATAAGGCTCTTGCATAAGACCCCTATTGGAACACACTTCCCACATATGCTAGAAGTACCGGGGTGAAGGGAGAGTGGCACTAGTCTTCCGCATGCCTAATCCCTGACAGGCGAGGATAGCCAGGACTTTAGACTAGTTTATTTATAAAGCGCCACAAAGGTTCCACCATGCCGTACAGGTAACAGACTTGACAAAAGGGTGAGACATGGTAACACTAAATGATAAGAATGAGGACACAATACAATTCTGAGATCAACAGACTGAGGTAGAGAGAGAGAGAGAGAGAGAGAGAGATAAGGCAGGGAGATACAGGGCCTTAACTAGAGGTGTGCGATAGGGGTGGATGCCCAGGGCACCAAGCTTAAAGGGGGCACTGATAAGTTAGTATTTAATGTTATATTGGTTTGGAATTCAGGGTCGGGGGAATTTTTCCTTTTTGCCCCTGGCGCTAAAATATCTTATTATGGCTCTGGGGGGATGGGTAGAACAATAGGATGGAACACAAGTGGTTGGGGATAGACAAATGGGAGTGGGAAAAAGGGAAGAGGGGAAGAGGATGGGAGAGAGTTATGAGATGGGAGAGGGATGGGGGGAAGGTGAATGAGAGGGATACGGCAAGACTGTGGAGGGGGTCGGGAAGATGTTAGTAGAAGAAGGGGTATGCTTGCTAAAAGAAGTGATTTTTGAATGATCGTTTAAAGATTTAAAAGTTAGGGCAACCTGATGGGTTGTGGGAGAGCATTCCAATGAAGGGGGGCAGTGCATCTGAAGTCATGTTAGTACAATGCAAGGGGGAGGAGATTATCAATGGCTACCTTTAATGATGCTTCTCAAGTGGTGCCAAAAGGAACTATTCCAATTCTAGCAATTATTTCTAATAGTGTACTGCAAAAAAAAAAAAATGAAAGAGGGCCAGAATCTGATTGGTTGCTATGGGGGGGGGGACAGCACATTTTTCCTATAAAAATCTCATTAAATATACCCCAAGCTTAGTTTTAAAACCTCTGCACATTCTGCTTGCTGCGGCATTAAACCTGAGCACTACAGAGAAAATGAGCTTGGCCCCAGCACAAGGAGAGCACGCAAGAAGAGGCCGGGAAGTGTCACCAGGATCTCATTTGTATGCTCCAGTTTAAAGTAAATGGGACAGAGAGAGAAAACAAAGAGAAACAAGTAAAAGAGGTGACTTAGACTATATTTGGAGTAGTTGGTTTAAATTACAATTTGATGTTTATTGGATTGAACTAATGACATGTGAGAACATTGTGCCCTGTATGAGCAGTCTGCTTCAATTGCAGACTTGGTTTTGGTCCAGTAGGAAAATGAATTGTACTTTGCTAAACTTGGAAGTAAAAGGTTCCATTTTCTTTCCTTTCCTCCGTCTATCCACAATCAGCGGCATAAATCCATCTGCTTTCCCTCTCCCAGTAATGCTGCTTTTTCACGACTACCATTTTACTCATTGTTATTCCTTGAAACCGCTCGCTACCAACATCTCCAATAAAGAATCTGCTTAAAAGCCAAAAAACGAGATGGAATTAGAGACTTTAATTTGGTTAAATGTAATTTTAGGAATTGCTAATTACAATAAAAATCTGCGAGGCAATTATCTGTATTGGATTTGGCGCTATTTTTATGGGTTTTGGACTGTTCTGTGAATTGTGAGGCCCTGCAGTCATTATTTGTCTATGAAGTAAAAGTAGTTTGTAGCTCTCTGTAATTTGTAAATCCCTAATTTGTCGCTGATTTTTCTCCCTCTGGCACTGCAGGCATCGCTTTGAATCCTACTTTTTTTTCCCAGCAGGACAGGAATGCTACTTACTCATCACTAAAGAATTTTAAATGTCTAACCCTGCTGCCTCTCCCTTCCTGTGATGACAAAGCTTTCTTAAGTCCGAGCCTCTTTTAGAGTCAAATTAACTGACTTGCAGTTCAATGACTTCCTTATTGAAGCAATCTGTTTGTAAGATCGTAGCTGTGTAATACTTAGCTACATAGTGCATTGATGACATATCAGATAAAGAATGATTATCTTTTAACATATTTTGTTTTATCTTTTTATTTGCAGCAAAACAATAACAACCTTTATAGATGTAAGCATCAGTATAAAAAGATTTCAACTAAATAATATTCAGATTACAAGGGAGAATGATACATAATGGCATGCTATATTCTATACAAAGATAAAGTACATAGTGTAAGTAGTCAATTAGGAATAGTATGGACTAATGGACTCATCCGAAGAGATAGGTGAATTTAAGAAAGTCTGGCTATCGCTAGTAAAGTTGGCCATACACTGAGACGATTATCGATCCCAGCAGGGGGTGGCCCGATAAACAGGCCAATTTCCTGCAAGGGAAAGGTTCATTATCAGCACCATACACCTCTCCTGCTGGGACTGATAATCCTAGTATAAAGGGAGGACAGGGCAGAGTTGTACTAAAAAAAAAAATATATATATATATATTGTGATAAAGGAGCACATCACATGGAGGAAATAAAGTCAGCTTCTTTTATTTTCTAGCAGGCAGACAGCACAACAGGTCAGCAACATCACCAACAGCAAGTTGTTCTTACAGTGCAGAATATGTGTCACAGCATAGTTCTCACGACTCTTTAGGTGTTCCAGTGGTCCCTATCATACCCCAACCCTTGGGCAGCTATTCCACCGTCAAGAGTCCTGACCCTCTGTCTTTGAAATGCTTATATGAGCAGAGCACAGGTGCTGTTGATTAGCCCAAGCCTGACCACACCAGTCTCCCTGCTGCACTGCGCTGATCCCTGTCTTTATGATATATATATATATATATATATATATATATATATAGCCTTTCAGATAGCTGACTGACTACCTTAAAATACTGGGTGCTACCGATATAAATCAAGCAGGTTTGAAAATCCAATAATTGTAACTGAGCGTTTATTGGACATTTTAAAAATTGATCCTGGCCACTAACTAGAGTGATTTTTGGCCCGATTCGCAATAATAGTAGGATTGGGTCGATAATCGCTCCAGTGTATGGCCATCTTAAGGCTGGGCACACACTGGGGATTTTTCGAAAAATATAATCTTTCCAATCACACAATCAAAAGACCGTTTCAAAAATCTTTTGAAACGGTCTGTGATATTTTGTAGTGATCTTTTGGAGCTCCTAATATGCCAGATCAACCATGGAAAGAATTAGGAGATCTTTGGACAGTGCACACTGGTAAGATATCTGGTGAAATGGTCTTTTGATTGTGCGATTGGAAAGATTATCCGCTGAATAGCCCCAGTGTGTACCCTGCTTAAGAATTCAAAATGAATTGGGATTTTCACAATTAGGGACAGCAGGCTGAATAATAAAGACAGCTGGGTACAAGTGAAAATCAGCTGTCAGTTGGTACTATGCATGCACATCAGAATGCAGCATTCAGCTGCCCAATGGTGCGTCCCATGCAGAATGCAGTGATCTGATGGCAGGACGGGTCTACTCCCCATGCATATGAGATACACATGGTAGGTGTGCATAAGAATGCAGATCGCACAGTATGGATGTTCTAAAGCCCTTACATACAGTCCTCCATTTCGTATGTGGCCTTCTGCATGCAGCAATTGTAAGGTAGGTTTCTGCATGCGGAAGGCCTGGACGTGACAGACCCTCTGTCATGTACAGGGGGTGTGTACTCCACTAACACGTATAGAATATAGGATAGCAAAATCCATACATTAGCCTCTGCAACAGAGGCAAACATACAGAATCCGTTATTACCTCTGTATCCCGTCTAGCAACATCATTATGCTCCTTAACGTGAAAAAGAGATCTTCTACTCTCTGAATGGAGATGCATCCCTAATGGATCCACACTTCTGAGTGACCACATGAGAGACAAATCTCCTCGCTTGTAAAGAGTTCCAAACCCAGGATCCAACCTAGTACCATAAACACCATAAAAAAACGAAAAACTAAGAAAAATACACAGGATTACCATCACCCCCTCCCCCACGGCCCACCCTCCATTACCCTCCACAAAATAAATTTAATTTAAAATATTAATCCTGCCACCATATCAAAGAAAACTCTTTAGAATTGACAGTTGATCAACAATAGTTTTATCCAGTATTCAAATGGCATACAGTAGTTTCCCAGCAGTATTAATAATGGGGTAGATCCAGAACTAAGTACGGCACGCTAGCGCATTTACGCTAGCTGGAGACGTAAAAACCCTTTTTTGTATGTACTGCACATGTGCACGACAGCTGTTACGCCACGTAACGCTGAACGTTACGTACCAGCCATGTATCAACAGCGTAACTACGAATGATGGGGCGTTCCAGCCATACGACACCTGTAATTGCGCTTCGGAGGCGGGGTGAGGCATTTAAATCATACAGTATGGGCGTACTTAGACACTTACGTACGTGAAGCCTTTACGTACGTCACTAGTTACACTTTGAAAAGTTAAGGTAGGGTTTGGCAAGCGTAAAACGGCAAAAGTACGTACCATCTACAAAGTCAAACATGATCCTTCAATTATTAGTACGGGACTGGACCCAGGGTACCAATCCTGTTGGGCAGCGATAGTGGGAATCTAATCCTCATAAGGAGTTCTGACACAAAACTTCTACCTTAAGACTTTTTCTCATGTATGACAGGGAATGCTCGGAGTATAAATACAGCTGTGAGCATTAGCACACCATCACCAATAATTGATATACTGCCTGAATTGATTTCCACAACCCATCATGTCCTGCCCTGCCTTCAGAAATGCACCCAGTACTGGAAATGTCACACTTGCTCGTGCCCAGTCACAAAATGCAGGCATTTTCTGAAGTTCAAGGAACAAAAGAGAGGTCCGGTGCTCCACACAAACATGATATAACACTATGTGTCAGCACATACATAAAAAGGAGGTTTAGTTCACAATATAGCTATATTGGGTTAAGCTCACCTGCCCAGTGGCAAGGCACCTCCTGTAGGTGAGAATCCCTATCCGTTTGCTATATGTGTACTCAGGAGGTCTGTATTAAGACACTCCTTCCATTTAAAAAGTGTGCAGCTGCCATATTGGGGTCAGGCTTCCAAAACAAACTAAAAGTAACAAAAAACACACAAGGCTGTGCTTCAATTAATATGTGAAATGTGTGCAAGTGTATATATAAATGGAGAGGTGCAGGCAAGAACCAAAGTGTGTAACTACAAGGAACAAAAGAGAGATCCGGCACTCCAAACAAACATTATATAACACTATATGTGTCAGCACATACATAAACTTAGCAGTCGGAAAATGACTCTTTTATGAAGGGTGGGACTCAGTCCATGGATAGCTGGTAAAACCTTTGTAATCTTTATCACACTGGTATATTGATTGTACAAACTGCACAGTAGAAAATGTTTTTTTATACATTTATGACCTGTGTAGCAATTTACATTGAAATCCAAGCAGGGTATCAATCAATGGGTTAAGAGATAATGCTTGCTAGTAAAAAAAAAATAGATTTTTCACACAAATGTCAGTTTAACTTTTAAAGGTTGGAGCAGATCCTTACTGATGATCAGGGCCAATGCTAGGGTATTCAGCGCACCCCTGCAAACTATAAATTGCAATAACAGTAATTGTGTCCTCCTGTTTAACAATTTAGGGTCGTATTCAGAGAACCGTTTTCACGGCGATTTGCGTGCGTATATTTAAGTATGTTTTAACTGCACACGCATAGTAACTAATTTTACGTTATTTACGTAGATTATATGCGCGTAAGTGCCTCACAGACGGACTTGTGAATCACACTTGGGTACATATGTACGGATACGCAACGCAAAAATACGCAAGTGAAAATTTAAATAAAAATGGGAGGAGGGAGGCATTTAAATGAAGGTACGTGGGTGCGACTAACATGAATTGCACGTACGCAGGGCACATATGTACGCAACTTCAGAAAGTTACAAGTGGTCTATGGAGGCGGAAGTCACCAACAGCATGGTGAGAGGGGGTTTTTGCCTGCACCGGCCGTGCGTATAATTGCGTATCGTTATGGAAACGGTTCTCTGCATACTGCCCTTAATGTTTAACATCACTGACTATACTACATTACAGTATCCATGGGCTGGATACAGACTTAGTTAAGTGCTTGAACTGAGTTACTCCTGGGCTAAACCATGTTGACCTCAGGGGGAGTCAAGTTAATTGTATTCTTTGCATGCAGGATATATCTTTGAATTGCTTACTGCACACAGATACTGACCAGCTTTACTATCACACTGTTATTTAGACTTGGGATAGGAAACATCACCTCTAAACGCTAATACTGTTAGCAACAGATGAAATATGACTCCCCTGCAATCAACATGGTTTAGCCCAGGAGTAGCTAAGTTCAAGCACTTAACAAGGTCTGGATCCAGCCCCATGTGAGCATCATAAAATACAGAACCCAATCTTGTAACCACAATAAAATAGTGCAAATCCTGGCACTACTATACAATGCAGATAGCATCCTAGGACCGTATTCACAGATACGATTTTACGTGGTTTTCCGTACGTATATTTAGGAGCGGAGTAACTGTGCATGCGTAGTAATTTTTTCCACGACAGTTACGTAGGGTTTAGGCATGGAAGTCCATTAGGCTCGGACTTCTGAATAGCACTTTGGGACATACATACAGAGGGACATGGTTGTCTTCTGTATGTGTGAAGTTACGTGAAGTTGGGCATGTGTGAAATTACGTGAAGTTGGGCGGAGGGGAGGCATTTAAATGAGCTTTTGAGGACGCGGTTAGTCATGTAAGTAACATACACACGTAAGTACACAGTTAAGGATGCCCTATAGAAGCGTAAGTCACCGAAAACCCGTCCATGCTAGGGGAGTGTCATGGGAGTTGCCTTGCTTGCGTATATTTGCATACTTTAGAAACACGCATCTCTGAATCCGGCCCATAGTCTCCACTATACAAATCCCACTGCATTCAAGTGACTGCCATACAATACAGATTGCATCCATTGTTCCACTACGATCACAATATAATACACTCTGCATCCTAGAAACCAACACACAAGACAATATGTTAGTTACAATCATACAATACATTATGTTAGTGACTGCTATACCATAAAAACCACATCCTAGAGACCACCGTGCAATACAGATTGCATCCTGCTGACCACCATACAATAAATTCAACATTCTTGTAACCACAATGCAGTAAAAATAAAGGTCTTCTTGTGACATAAAATACAGAACACATATTTGTAACCACAATACAAAAGATGTGCAGCCTTGTCAGCATTATCCAGTGACACCTCTCCACACATGCACACTTGTTCACTAGATCTGAGTAAAATATATATACTTATTCATATGTAATATGCTTAGTATATTAGTATTTAGAGCCTGATTAAGACTTTTATCTACTGTCGGCTAATCCATGGAACTTGTGTGACTCTAGTCGTGCAATCTTCCTCTTCTGTGCCTCTAGCCTTCCAATAGTTACGGGCAGACTGCACAAGTCTATGCGACGAGTCCCAGCTCTTCTGGGTGCTGGGACTCCCGCACTGTGGTGCGGCATGACGTCCTGGTTTACATGAGCCCCGACTCTTTAACCCGCAGGGACTCATATACTCTCGATGCCGCCAGGCGTTCTGGTTGCTGAGCGCAAAGCCTTTCTATTGTTCCCAGCTGATGCTGGGAACTCAGCCAATGAGGTCAGGGAGGCTGATCCAAGGGCTGCCAGTGATTGGACAGCCACCCTGTAAATAGACCGGCAGGGGCTTGTTGCTTTTGCCGGTTATAGTGTATGTTCTCAGTCCTGTGACCTGCTGTCTTGCCTGATTCCTGTGCCTTGCCAAGTTCCGTGTTTTCAAAGTGTCCCATTGCTCCTGCCTCATTCCTTGCTGTGTCCCTCAGC
The DNA here is from genome assembly GCA_011038615.1 of Limnodynastes dumerilii. Taxonomy (NCBI): domain Eukaryota; kingdom Metazoa; phylum Chordata; class Amphibia; order Anura; family Limnodynastidae; genus Limnodynastes; species Limnodynastes dumerilii. Next base: position 78,653 of record WWET01000574.1, on the reverse strand, counting down.
GTATCATTCCCTCTTTTTACCTAGTGTTTGTACCTCTATATTTTCTCCTTGCCTAATCCTGGTTGCCTTGCCTGGTTGCCTGGTTGTGTTTCTCCTTCCAGGGAATTCTCCCCTGGGTGTGAGCATGCCGTGTGAGGCCTTGTCCATCTAGTCTGTCACCTGTTTAGTCCAGTTCTCCTTCCCGGTTTTGGTCATCGTTTAGTGTTCAGTGGTGTCTGTCACAGGTCAGTCCCTTCTGACTATTCCAGCTTCCTTCTCCATCTTTTCTCTCTGCTCTTCCATCCTTCTTCTCCTGGGCATAGTTTCTGGGGGTCGCAACCTGCTAGGGTTCCTACAGCCCAAACTATCCCCACCATCAGGGGCTCTAGTGAAGTCCAGGCCCTAGTAAGACTCCACGTCCTGGTTGCATCGTCCGAACTCATAACATTATAACCAGCCATCTTGTCGGTATGGAGCCGCTAACGGAAATGGTCAAGTCTCTGGCTACGCAATTCCAGGCTCTGCTGCAAGTTTGCGAGGAATTTTTAGCTAAAGTTAATGCTTAGGAAGAATGTGCTAGCAACCTCCGCTCTTCTACTGCTTAAGTCTCTCCAATAACCGATGTCAAGGTGAATCTTCCAGACAGATTCTCTGGCGACTGCAAGCTGTTTAGAAACTTCAAGGAGAGCTGCAGATTGTATATTCGCCAGTGTCCCAATGCCTCCGGTTCTGAGCAACAGTGAGTTGGACTGGTTATATCGCTTCTCCAAGGGGATACTCAGTCTTGGTCGCTTGGACTTCCTGAGGATCATCTGGCCCTCCAGTTGGTGGATCCCTTCTTCCTCACATTAGGTCTTCTCTATGATGATCTTGACAGAATGGCCTAAGCTGAAGCAAGTTTATCATCTCTGAAGCAAGGTCGTCGCAGCGCGGAGGAATATAGTGCTGAATTCCTGAAGTGGGCTGCTAATAGCGATGGAATGATCCTGCTCTCTGAAGCCAGTACTGAGTGGGATTGTCCGAGGCCATTAAAGACTCCTTGGCTCGGTTCCCCAGTCCTAAATACCTGGAGGACCTGATCTCCCTCTCAATCAAGGTTGACAGCTGTCTTTCTGAGCGCAGACAAGAAAAAGTCTGTACTGTTCCTGCCATGGACTGTTTGCCCTTGTCTTGCGATCATGAGGAGAGTGATCTGATGCAGCTGGGGGCTTATCGTATTTCCTGTCAAAAAAAGTTCACAGGCACTCTCTGGGTCTATGCTTTTACTGTGGTGAGAAGGATCATCTAGTCACCTATTGCCCAAACAAACGCAACCAGCCTGGCCGCAACCAGCCTGGCCTAGTGGAATAGGGTAAGATCCGACTAGGCATCACTCTGGCTTCCCCAAAGAATGCTATATTGGTTCCTGCCACCGTTAGGTACCTTGGGCAGCCCTTCAATACACTTGCCTTCCTTGACTCCGGTGCAGCTGGAAATTTCTTGGACCTCAATTTCTTGGACCTCAAACTAGCCTCTTTGTGGGGAATACCTCTCTGCCCTTTGACTCAAGCCTTTATAGCCTGTGGATTGGATGGTATGTAGGGGCTGTGGAATGTTGTACTGTACCTGTCAACCTCACTATTGGAGTGCTGCATATGGAGGACATTTTATTAATTTCTTGTCCATCAGCTCCACTCATCCTGCTGGTTACCCATGGTTGCGTCAACACAATCCAGTAATTAATTGGTCTATGGGGGAGATTGTGTCCTGCGATCCCTCTTGTTCAACCTCTTATCTCAAGCTTCCATTTCATGTCATTGACTCCCAGTTTTCCCCAATACTTGGATTTTAAGGACGTTTTTTCTAAATTTGATGCTAATGTTCTGCCACCCATAGACCATATGACTGCGCTATTGATCTTGTTCCTGGAGCCAGGCTGCCTAAGGGGAACCTATTTTCTCTGTCCCATCCTGAAACTAGAGCTCTGGAGGACTATATTAAAGAAAACTTAGCCAAGGGATTCATCCGATCGACCAAGTCCATCGGTAACAGGTCCATTGTGTCATCCAGAAACTTTGAGAAAACCACCTGTGTGCTTAGGTTGAGAAATTCAAAAAGACCAGGATCGAATTCTTAGGCTAGAAGGATTTTCCAAGGATATTCAAGGCTATTCTGGAATGGTCTCAGCCATCAAATCTCCAAGCAATACAAAAGTTTTCTTTGGGTTTTGCCAACTTTTGCAGAAGATTTATCCAGGGATTTTTGTCTATTGTTGCTCCCATCACTGATCTGGCTAAAACTGGTGCTGATACTGTAAATTGGTCTCCGCAGGCCCAGAAGGCTTTTGGCATGCTCAAGTTTTCTCAGCACGAGTGTTGCACCACCCTGACCCTGATCTTTACTTCATGGTTGAGGTGGATGACTCTGAAATTGGTGCCTATTGTCTTAAGTCAACCCTGTGGATAATAGGCTACATCCCTGTGCCTTCTTCTCCAGGAAATTTTCCCAGGCCAAGAGACAATACGATGTGGACAGTCAGGAATTATTGGCCATCAAATGGTTTGAAAGAATGGAGACACTGGTATGAAGGGGCTTTGCATAAAGTGACCATCCTTACTGACCATATGAATTTGGCATACATTGAATCTGCCAAGAGACTTAATTCTCACTAGGCTCGTTGGGCCTTGTTTTTCATTAGATTTTATTTCATCATCACCTACCAACCAGGCTTTAGAAATGGAAAGGCAGATGCCCTCTCTCGCTGTTTCCTGCCATCTCATGAAACCCCTTCCACTCCTTTGTCTATTGTGCTGACTTCAAGTATCATCATATTTACCCAAGATTTATCATCTAGACTTCAAAGAGTCCAGGATCAAGCTCCCATATGCAAGCCGAATCATCTACTTTTTGTCCTGGCCAACCTAAGAAAGGCAGTGTTGAAGGAGATCAACTGTAGCAATATTTCTGGTCACCCCGGTATTCACCTTACTATGAGCCTCCTTTCTCATTCTGTTTGGTGGCCAAAAATTATCCTTGATGCTAAGGCATTGGTTAAGGCTCGTCAAGTCTGAGCCAGACCAAGGTGCCCAGGCAGTTACCCATTAGACCCCTACAACCGCTACCCATTCCCACTCGTCCTTGGACACATATTTCCATAGACTGTATCACCAACATTGTCTCTGATAGGGGAGTACAGTTCGTGGCATCCTTTGGAGATCCTTTTGTTCCTCTCTGGGCATCCAAGTTAATCTCTCCTCTGGTTATCAGCCGCAGACTAACGGACAGACTGAAAGAGTTAACCAGAATCTAGAACAGTACCTTTGTACTTTTTAAGTGCCAGGTAATTGGGCTGAATTGGTTCCCTGGGCAGAATTCGCCTACAACAATGCTGACCATTTCTCGACCAGGGTTTCTCCTTTCTTCTGTGTTCTAGGAGTCAATCCTCGAGCCAGCTCATTTGACCAAATGGAGTCCTCAGATCTTCAGGAGGTTCGCCAATTTGTTTCCCGCTTAAGAGCAGTCTGGAAGAAGGTGCATGTAGCCCTTAAGCAAGCATCTGTTTGGACTTAGAGTAATGCAGATCAATTCCGGAGAATATATAATTTCTGGTCAACTGGTCTGGTTATTGACCCGGAACATCAGGTTGAGACAGCAGTCTAAGAAATTTGGTCCTCGCTTCATTCATTCAGTTTGGTCTCTTCAAGATTTTTAGGAGAATTAACCCTGTGTGTGTCAAGCTGAAATTGCCCAGGAAACTAAGGATTCTGAATTCTTTCCACTGTACATTATTGAAACTCGCTATGGTTTCTAAGAAGTTTGGTTCAGTTTCCTCTGCCAGGCCTCTTCTCCTGGATGTGGATGACCATCAAGAATTCAAGGTGGACAGTATCCTAGATTCCAAGAAGATGAAGGGGCAGACTCTCTTCCTGGTACAGAGGAAGAGATCTTAATGCTGACTGTCTCATCAGAGAATTCTATGCCCACTTCCTTCTCCTTCATTTTTTTCAACTCTTTCCACCTTCTTGGTCTTTATCCTTTCTTCTCCCAGGCATCGCTTCTGGGAGCCATGACCTGTTAGGTGTCCTGCAGCCCAGACTATTCACACCATCAGGGGCTCTAGAGAAGGCTCTAGTTAGACTCTGCGGCCTTGTTGCATCGTCCTAACCTATAACACCAATCTCCCTCTTGTGCCTCAAGCTATCCAATCTTCCCCTCTTGTGTCTCCAGCCTTCCAATCTTCCCCTCTTGTGTGTCTCCAGCCTTTCAATCTCCCATTTCTGTCTCTAGCATTCCAATCTCTTCCTCTTGTGTGTCTCCAGTCTTCCAATTTTTCCCCTTTGTGTTTTTGCAGTCTTTCAGTCCCAAACATATCTCTTTAAACAAGGTCTTAAAATTAACTTACCTTTGCTGTCTTCTCCCTACTTTTCTACTTTTCTACTTTGCAGAGCTCTCTTCTGTGAATGACACTGATGTGAGATCTTGGTCTTGCCATCAGCATCACACTGAGTACAAATCATGGGAAGGGATTGGATGGGAAGGAAGGGGGACCCAGGGATTGGCGCTGATGTTGCTGCTCTGCCTCAGCCTACCTATCATATAGTGTAACATGTGCAGAAAGTGACAATAGTGTTACAGTCATGGTCAGCCATGGCGCAGTGGTCTGGTCTTTACTAGAGCCCCGATGGAAACCCAAAAATAGTCATAAGGTAAGAGGAAGTGCACCCAACAACAAGAGAGACATGAGACAGTAACCTTCACACTGGGCAGAGATGCAAGTTTGAGAATGCCACAACAGGACTAACAACAAACAACGAAGACAAAGGCTCTCACTCATAGACTCACTTACTACAGTCTCAAAGGACAGGATTAGGATAAGCAAGAAAAACTGGAAGGAGAGTAACAGAGAGGCAAAGGACACAAGGAGGCAGAATACACAGAGAGTCTAGGAACAGAAGACAGAAGAAGCCAAGGTACACAAAGACAAGGGGCTTTCCGAGATTGCAAGAAAACATCCCTAAACCAAAGTAGCAGAAGAGGGCAAGGAAGCCTGTAAGCTTCCACATGCCATCGGTTGTTATGAGGAGGCTCTTGTTTACTGATTGTCTAGCAGCCTTAGTGCTGTACGTTCATTGGAGAGTGTTCTGGTTGGCTAGGACACCATGAGGGATGAGAAAGCATGCACCAAGGACTGAGGATGCCGCCAGGGAACATGTTGCCAAGGGATAGTGGCGGCAGGAAGAAGGTAAGGGTTACATGTTGTTGCAGTGGCATGTAACGGGGGAGTGGAAATTGACCCCCCCATCTGGAGTTCTGCTGGCGCCCTTTATCCAATCACTTCCTTATACATCTTAATGTTGAAGATATTCCATATTAGAGAAACACCTTCCTTGGGGTTACCTGGGTTAGCCCATTATGTTCAAAGCTTACTCCCCTGGACTATTAAGATTTTTTCTGATCTCACACATTTTGTGAAAGCCTCTTTTATGATATGACAATTTAACGTGCTATATGAAACATGAAAATTTTGTTTGTTTATACGTAGTTTATAAATGTTTATAAATGCTAATACCCCTATACTTAAAATGTGAATATGTGTTAGGTCTACTGAGAGGTGCAAGGAGATTTATTGGGAATCACTGTGCACAGTCTCAGTGACATTCACTTTGCACAGTTCCACAAAGAGCCAAACTGAACAGATCAATTATAAGTAACCAGAGGTTAGCAAGTTATGGGCCCAGGTGCCTTAAATATGCTTTGGCCATGATGACATCACAGGTAAGCTTTGGTGGTGCGGTAAAGACAGCTGTAGGTCCTTGTATCAGTTTGGGCCCCGGTGTTGTTGCAGCAATGGTAGTTCTGCCCCTGCAAACCACATAACAGAGGTTGATTAATCCAGATTGCACAGACCCCTCCTCCAAGCTACACTGCACAGACCCATAGACAATCTTTTTACATTGCTATGTTAGAAAGTGGACAATAAAATATTAAATAAAGTTAATTTAGCTGCTAATACAGCAATGGATTGTTAAGTTATATATTGGCAATAATGCAGATGAATGCTTTAATTGTGTACCAATGAGCATAATAGCACTGGGTTAAAAGGCTACAGTAGTTGATGTTTGCTTTCAATTCCATTTTCCATCCAAGATCTGCTACACTCTGAAACTATCTTTAAATGGATTCTAAAGTGCTATTTTGACTGCGTGAGAAGAGAAATTACAAAGGCAAATTAATTTCATTATTTGAAAAACAAAGAATTCCCAAAATGAAGGCTAAGAGATGTCAGCTCTATTCAGGAATTATGCATTTAAAAACATGCTCTTATTCAGAGTATAAAGCCTATAAACTTATCAGTTACATTTAAAGTACAATTCATATATAATGAGGGTGAAAAAAAAGCGGAACAACTATTGAAATGAAAATACTGCGCTGTACGAGCTGCCGCGGTGTCTTTTGTTTTCCGCAATAAGCATAAGTAATAGATTTAATTATTAATTTTCTATTGTTCTGCAGGCATAGACAAGGTTCAAGGCACTGCCATTCTTTGCTTTTTCATAGATATAATTTGTATAATTGTTTCCAATAGAAAACGTGTGCTTATTTTATTTTCTTCTAAATAGAAAATTCCGAAAGTGGGGACACCTGTAGCCTTTTACAAAGTTTGTTGATTTGTTGAAAAGATGAAGTTTCCTTTTTTGTTTAGTTTTTTTTTTTTTTTTAGATAGAAGTTCTTTTCAGGCCCCTTTGTTGATGGGGATTATTGTGCTACCTTTTTATTTTTAATGAAGACTTTACATTTGTCAAGGCCTGTCTGTAAATAAATGATAACAGGAAGCAGATATTGTCATTATTTCTTGTACTCTTCAAGGGCTCTGAAATGCATAACAGTGAGGAAAGAATTTATAGCGTGAAAACAAAAGAGCGATGTTTTAAATGCAGACAATTAGGGCTTAGTTTTCTATTATGGGGATTTGGAAAGAAGTTAATGGATGATAATTGACTTATTATTCATTGCCACAAAAAAAAGTTTTCAGTTTTGATTGCTTGACTAATCATGAGCATTATTTCCAGCCAGATCAAGAGAAGAACATGATAAGGAACATATTTGCTGATCTAATTTAGATGTTGATTACCATCTGGTTAGGTCTGAAAGATTGTGTGGAATTAAAGGTGTTCCCATCATGTTAAAACCCCCATCTGACCTATGCCTTTGTAATTATAAAACTGGTTCTTTCTTTAGCTCAAATCAAGTACAAGAGACCACTGGATGCACACTGGGAAAGTTTACAAACGCTGTTTAAGAATGTTATGATTAGGATGAATAACAATCCTGCATTATGTAAAAGGGGGCACTAATTTAATTGTCACAATAAAATGTATTCCAAGGATACATTCAGCTTTTACTGTCTGATTACATCTAACCTGGGACATATTTATCTTGCATTTCATGCATATTGGTCCGGATTCACAGTTATGTAGTTTAGTCTTACGTACGTTGTTTTAAGAATTGAGCTACTATGCATGTGTAGTAGCTTATTTACGCTATCTATGTACCATTTCTGTGCGCTTATTTACGCTATCTATGTGACGCGCTTACGCAGTCTATGTACAGAAATGGTACGTAGATAGCGTAAATAAGCTACTACTCATGCATAGTAGCTCAATTCTTAAAACAACGTACGTAAGACGAAAACGACGTAACTGTGAATCCGGACCATTATGGATACGATATTACAATGTGTTAATGAATAGTGACCATGTGTAGTATGATTGACATATTTGTTATTTATAAAATGGTGCCGCTTATGCAGGGGATAATTAGAATGTATAGTTACATGTCAATTTTTATGTTTTGCAAACATTAGTAAAGCTGGCCACACACTAGAGCGATTATTGGCCTGATCATCCAAATATCAGGCACTAGCTAACTGAACAGTTCCCTCTTCTGCTAGGGACTTCCTCTTCTGCTAGGATTATTGGTTTCAGGAGGAGTGACGTGTGGCACTGACGGGGAAATGTCCCGTTTATCGGGCCACCTTTTGCCCCCCTTGCAGCCTAACCCTAAGTCACCCCTTCCGCAGCCTAACCCTAAGTCACCCCTTCCGCAGCCTAACTCTAAGTCCCCAGACAGGGTTACTCACACCTCCGGTGGTCTGGATCGGCGGCGGCAGTGTTTTCCGAAAATGAATGAGTGAGTATGCGAATCACAGACTCACCTATTCATAAAACAAAAATGATGTGGTGTTACACATTCAAAAAATAGGGACAGCTGAAATTACACTTTCAGCTGTCCCTATTTCCCAATCTGTAACATCGCAGTGGGGACTCGCAACGAACCCAACCAACCTGTGACTTGTGAATCTGCAAGTTCCATCATGCTCTTCAATCAATCAGCTATGCTTTGTTCTTAGACGAGACTAGGGCAATGCCCAAAAATCCATAGGTTGGCCACAACTAGTCAAACTATAATTGTAAAACTACCCAAAACAAACTGCGGTGATTTGAGCAAATGTACATAATAGTACAGATGCAGCTACTTATACCCATAGACTTGTTATAGGTGAGTAATAATATACATATATTCTCCTGAACTCCTGAGAATCTCAGAATCAGGGCCTGTATGAGGATGTTGATATTTAGTGTTTCTATTATTTGACATTTAATTTGAAGCTTAATACTAAATATCTCATGTTCAGCTTATTTGAGGATCTGCACTTTGGACCGGATTCACAGGTAAGAATGTGTTAGGTGCGGCCGTATCTGCACCTAACTCACCCGACCTGCCCCTCAACATGCCCCCCATTTATAAGAACCTTATGACACTTAACAGTGCCATAGGGCTTCCTTAAGTAAGCGTGCGTATTTTCCTTCTTAAGAAGGAAAATACACACGGATAAAAGCTCCCCCTGCCCTCCCCGGCTCATCTACATCCCCCCTACCCACTTTTACCTAAATCCTCCCAGAGACGGCACTAGCACGCCTCCTTCTACCTAAACTACTACGTGCGGTCTCTAAAGACCGCACGTAGTCAATCTACGTACCTAAATGGTACGTAGATTGCATAAATGAGGTACTACACATGCATAGTAGCTCATTTTTCAACCACAAGCTTCTTAAGGGTGAATACGGCCCTTTATTACTGAGCTATGGTAGGAGGAGTCTATCTGATGGATATATAGCTAGACACTGGTGCCCTTAAAGAGATTTACTTACTAAACGCATTTTTATGATGACCTATCGATCACATCACCCTGTGCCAAAGTGTCAGAGTTTTGTTATGTGGTGGTGATAACTCTGAGTTCAAAACCAGCATCAAGTGATCAGTCAATCAAGACTTTGGTGTGGGACGCCCCAGAGAGTCAGAAACACACAGGTCAGGTGTTAGCAAGGCTCTGCTTTATTCAGTGATTGGTCATCCATATTTATACAGTATTTCTTGCATAGTGATACATGTAAATTGCATAATCATCTAAAATATCGAGACACGTCCATGAACAATAGATCTGAGCCATCTGGCCTTTATTTCCGTTCTGCAAAGCTTGTGGTAAGCCTACTTCTTCATTTAGCTCAGTACAGTTTCGAGCATGATATCATAACTCATACATTTGAACATTTCTTGCTTTCTATAGGCACTCTGCCATCTGGATCAGAGGTGTCTAGGCTAAAAGGTCACTAGGCTCCTGGCCTCTTAGGCCTCTGGTCATCCAGAGGCCCAACTCCACTCTAACAGTGGTAAGCAAGGTCATATCAGTATATATCATGGTTGCCTACTTTTGGCAGCTTCCCTCCGGGAGACCCCGGAGAAAAGCTACCGATGCATGCGGGGGCGGGGCTTAATGACGCGAATCGCGTCATTAGGCTCCGCCCCTGGCTCATACTGCCCCGTTTTTATTTGAAATAGGGGTCGGGACGGGGCTTGATGCCGCAAATTGCGA
>WWET01000574.1:58074-68506 GCA_011038615.1 Limnodynastes dumerilii | reverse complement strand
TGCCTTAGAATAGGAAATAATCTCATAACACCAAGCTAAAAGAAACAAAAGACTATTTCTCGGATACAAGCTGGATTAAAATATTTTAGTGAACATGAAACAGTGTGAATAAAAAAACATACAATTTAGCAATACATGTGGTTATCACCCAGAATGCAATTCTCTGGAATGTATGCCTGCTATAACATGGAAGAAAATTGGGGAAGAGTTTCAGCTGGAACTCTATTTGAAGTGATTTCTTGTACAATATTACTGCACCAATTTAGAGACATAAAAGATTAAATTGGGATTGTTTTGTTTGGACTAACTGCATAGGCTTTTGCTATGTGCTTGCAAATGATAATAGATTAATTCCAATTTCAGCGCTAAGTGGGAGGGGGTAGTTTGCAAACAATATGGTGAAGACGTGCTAAGGCAGACTTTCCACTTCTGAGCCCTCTCATTATTTGTGAGGACGGGGTAGATGTAAGCTAGGTGTTTGCAGAATATCTTGTGAGTTCACAATGAATTCTGGATACACTGGAGATCTGTTATAATAGATATGTCTGATGATGAACATTTTACATACACTATAAGAAGGGTTCATCCAGCCGTAACAAGAAATTTTAGGGCAGGGGCAAAAAGATGACCCCGACCCTGAATTCCAAACCAATTTAACATTAAATATTAACTTACTGGATTTCCCCCCCCCCTCCTTTAAGCTTGGTGTCCTGGGCGGCCGCCCCTATTGCATACACCTAGATACGGCCCTGGGTTCATCCCCTAAAGAGGAAGTATACTCCAGGTCTGCTAGTACTAATTGTTGCTATGGTCCACAGTGCTTGCCTGCAGATGGTCACCTCTAGCCTCAGAGAGTGACCTAATCAGTGGAGGCTGGAGCTCTGATTAAGAGTAATGACACTTTGATCACTTCTGACAGAGGGACTGGCTTGTGGTCACAAGTGGCTATGTCTTGGTATCACAATTTACAGTATAAAATTGTCCTCTCTCTGCGTACCAATCCAGACTTCTGCAGCACCATCATTATCTGTTCACAAGAGTGTTAAATGTAGGCCCTGCACATCAGAAAAACATCCCTAAAAGGGAAGTGGTTAGCAGTGCGATGATATGAATGTGTGGATATTACAGGAGAGCAATTACTGCACCCTATGTATTCATTACTTTGGGATTATATAAGATGATCAGGTTCTCCAATTTGACATAATAGCATAAAAACAGCCCTTGCAATTTTGTCTAAGAGTTCTGTGGGTGCAGGGTGGGCAACTGCCTTGGGCACCCCTCTCCTATGGGCCAACTAACTAAATACCAAGTGTAAGAAAGCAACGATGGAATTGTATGCTTTATAATGCATCATACATGAAAGAATATACACATGATTGACTATGTGGTTGCTAATTGATTATTTATATGGGGGAAAGTGATAAGTAAACTATTATCCTGTTGTAGTTTAATTATAATAAATTATTAAATTGGTCTGGATCCAGATCTCTGCTGCCAGATTACCTCTGTTTTCTAACATCCATGCGGGCAAGAGGAGGCCACGGACTTACAAACAGGTGACCTGTACTTTAATAGTTCCACACCGTCTTCACGTAAAATGGAGACAGTGCAGAAGCCTGGAGAGTGCATAAGGCTAAATCCAGCCCTTACTGTACAATTACCATACCTTCCCTCTCCCATACACTCTGTACACCTCCCCGCCACATCCCAACATCAGAAGCACTTCTATTACAGAAGTCTGGATCTTGAGGATCCACATCCGTAATGACAGTGAGTTGTGTGCGCATATGTACAAGAAAATGCAATTGTTTTCAGCACTGTGCATGCAAAAAAGGAACATTTAAAATTACATCTGGATCAGGTCCATCATCTTTATTGGTCATGACATGGGCAAGTCCTTCACATTGGGCAGTAGAGTGTGAGCTTCTGTGCACAGTTGGAATTAAGGAAGATTATTTCCATTATTTTATTGCAATAACTTTTTTCACTTTTATCAGACAGTATATGATGTTATCAGATTTTACACCGATGATTATGAAGACATTCTCAGGTGTGTTGACATGAAATTGTACAAGTGAATCTGTGTATAGTGACCATAATGTCTTTTACCAAATACCAAATTCCCAAGACATCACAAAAGAAGAACCAGTGTTGAAATTAAATCCTCAGTGATAGTTTTCAGGATGAACCATGCCTCATAAGAACATTACACCACTGGGCCTCTTAGGAAAACATGGGAAAGGCAAAGAAATAGCTGCCAGGGCTTCAGGATTAAGGACCGGATCCAGACTCCACATGCTTTCCGTACGTGCGGGAGTCTGTCCGTCCAAATGAGAGAAGGGAGTGAACTCCATCTGTCACTCCCCTCTCTCGTTTGTTACACACCTTCTGGATCCCGCCCTTGAAGAGCAGATAGGGGCCTTGTCTAAATATTCTTTATACAGAACAGGAGTTTGCTATTCTTGGAACAGAGAGGCAGTAGCAGGTGGTGCTTTTGGGGGGCTAGGGTGCTGGGGTTCTGTTGTATAGGGCACAGTATTGTTGGGATTCCTCTACCTCTTGGCTACTTTAAAACTTGCCCCCTGTTCTGTCACAGCTCGCTCAGGAACATTGTAGCATTTTCTATTAGGCATAGGTGCAAAGGGGTGGCACTTGCTGCTGGGTGACACAGTCTAGCGACATTCCCTGTGTGAGGCACAATCTTCTCCGCAGCACTGGTACCCAGCAAGCAGTTCAAAGGTTCTCTGACAAAGCCCAGTGTGAGGACTCTTGACTAATGCTGCACTCCATACTGATTAGAGATAAGCATGGCGGGTGGGAAGAGGCATGCAAATCGGGAAGTATAGGCTTGGCTATGCAGTATTCCATACGGAAAGGGTTTCCGTGTGGGATACTTAAGGTTGGGTCCCTGTTGGCAGATACAGGGGGTGAATCTTGCTTTCCTACATGAGGACTTGTAAATAACAAATTCGATATGATAGCCTCCACAGCAGAGGCTACAGTATGAAATTTAATGGTAAGTATGAATACAATCCAGAGTCTCTATGATCAGTCTTACAGAAGGACTGCATGCACAGTGGGGGATGCCATCAGTGGCGTAACTACTGGGGGTGCAGGAGCTATGGCTGCTATGCAGTCTGGAGGAAAGAAGGCCGCATGGCAGCAGTCCACACTGCACAAAATGGAGGTAAGCTGTCAGCAGCTGGCAGCTTAGACAGCACTCAGCATTCATTCTATGAGTATAGAGTACTGTTTATACATTGTCAGCAGCTGACAGCTTAGCTCTGTCCTCTTGTCTTTTGGCACGGGGGAAGGAGTGTGGCTGTGGCTTACAGCAAACAGTGCTAAGCTGTCAGCTGCTGGCAATGTAATTATAAGACTGAGTGCTGTCTAAGTCTAAGCTGCCAATGATTGCACTGCACTCGTGCCAAATGGGGGAAGACTGTGGTGCGAAATCCCCAATCTAGATTCTAGCCCTGCCCCCTTAGTATGGGGCCCAAGTCGGTCTACTTCTACCTCTGGTTGGCTTGAATGATGTGCCAAGGGGTGACTTGCACAATAAATACAGCCCCGAATAGTAAGTTACATGAGATAGATCTCCCTTTACTAAACAATGTTACATGTCTGATTCATTTCGATGACCTAATAATAGTACATAAAAAAAAAAAAAAAGCAAAGGAAAAAAAAAAGATAATTGTCATGTCTGACATTTGTTAAGAAGCTCATTTAAAAGGATAAGATAGTAAAAGCATGATCTTTAAGTAGAAATAAAATGTATTAAATACAGCCAGGCTTGACCAAATGACCTAATCCTTTTTTGATTTGTTTTTAATCTCTGCATGAGGACTGTCCTTTGGGGATTCTTTCATAAAGTCATTGCTTATCATGCACATGAAAAAGATGGGACTTGTTAAACAAACTCACTGTGGTGGTTGCAGTTAATGAGATGTGGAAAGCTTTGTAATTTGATTTGCTGGACCATATGTTGTAAAGTGATACTGCTGAATTTACCTCTTAGATGTTTTTCCATTTGAAAAGTGGGCAATACTTTCTTACACAATCAACTTCCATGTAATGAAAAAATGATTTCCAAGCACTAGGTATGTGCCTTTGTACAGCGTCCTCAGTGCCGTTACTCAGCTTCATATCTTTCTGCTGACATCTGTAATGTGCTTCACTTCACATCTAGGACTAATATTTGACAATTCATAGTAACCAGTTTTTACAATATAAAGTATCATGCCATAGCATTGCTACAAATGAGTTTCATGCTGAGAGACCAGGGCTCTTTTAATGATTAGGTGAAAAATAAAGCAAGAGAGTAAACTAGTAAACCCCACAGCTCCTTTTCCATGGATCCTTGCAGTTAGCAAGTTACTTATTCCCCGGGTGCCTCGTTTAGATTGATCCCGAATTTTGAAGAATTCCGTTTTAAGACATATCAGAAGAGGATGGCAGGTATTCCTGCAGACTCAACTCACACATATTGCTCGAAGAATTAGAGCTTAAGGACCGGATTCAGAGATCGGGTTTTTTAAAGCACACAATTATATGCATGCACGTTGCAAGCCAACACCCCTGACACTCTCCTCTCACGGCCATGCTGTCTGGGACTAACAAGTCCATAGACTACTCTGTTCTTTATGTGTATACTTATGTGCGTATATATATGCCGTACGTGTGATTCTTAATAACTGCGCCCTTATGCGATCATTTAAATGCCTCCCCCCACCCACTTTAATATAAATTTTCACATCCGTTTTTCAACCCTGTCCATCCGTACTTATTTCACCAAGTCTGATTCACAAATCCGTCCGTTAGGCACTTACGTGCTTATATTCTACGTAATGTGCATAAATAAAGTTCGGGTCTCTGAATACGGTCCTAAATGTATGTATATTCCTTGTTGTTGATTGGGTAATTTATGTGATTAAAGGTTAAGGACTGGATCCAGACCCCTGCACGCTTTCCAGAGAGCGCTCCCTTCCCTCCAGGCACCCGGCTCACACACACACTGCGTGCGTAGGTCAGGGGCCAGGTTTACTAAGCTGCGGGTTTGGAAAAGTGGAGATGTTGCCTATAGCAACCAATCAGATTCAAGCTGACATTCTCTAGTATGTAATAGGAAAGTGAGAGCTAGAATCTTATTGGTTGCTATGGGCAACATCTCCACTTTTCCAAACCAGCAACTTAGTAAATCTCGCCCCAGGTGTCAGACGGTCATCTCCCTTTCATAACATATGCTAGAGGCATTAGATTTATGAAAGAGGACGTGCTTACCGCATGATTAAATGCAGACTTATGCAGGTGCTTGCCTATTATATGCATTGAGGCTCCTTCTAAACTAGGAGTAGAAATAAACTTAAATGATAAATTTACTCCATTTTGCAAAGATAGGGGTGTACATTTTATTTTTCCATGTAGGGTAATACCGGATTATTTTGTGTGTAGTACAGACATACTTTAGTTTAGAGATGTACTGGGGAATGTGGGGAGCCCCATTGTGATTCAAACACACTCACAAAGACCACGTGTCAGGAAGTTGCTTCCCAACAGCAAATCAGAGTGTAGAAGAGCTGGGTCTACCAATCAGAGGAAAGGGGACAATAGGGGGCCTTTAGATTTCTTCTGTTTTGCTTTACCATATTTTGTGGAGGAGAGACATCGGCTTCAAAAATCAGTGTGAGTTTTACAATTAACGAATGCATCAGGATCAGGCAAATGTCCCTTTTTCAATCCTTGCACACCATGGGCTGTGTTCATATTTACCCTGGAATTCTGTACGGTATCCTCCACTTCTCCCCCTGCTTTCCTACATGTGGAATATATATTTGCCAGCCGGACCTTAACTTAAGTATACCCTTAAGTAAGCCCTTACTGTACGATTAGCATATCTCTGATCCGTACAGAACGCAGCATCGATCAGCTGCGCTCCATTGTGGGGCAAATGACTGTGTATACACAGTACTATTTTCGAGTAGACTTCCAAAGCAGCTTTAGGTATTAATACAATCCCATATCCTTATCCTAACCAAGTGTAAATATTTTGGAACAATTTAACTTAGCTACAGAGGAAAGACCAATATTCCATGCAATCTGATACATGGAGTTCTAATTCACTTTAATGAAACTTTTATAGTTATAAAGATTCAAATTGATTGCAGAAATTAGTTCTGTAATAAATTCACTATTTGTAAGACAGTTTAATGATGATGATAAAGTTGTAGTAACCCAATAAGTAGCTTTGTATTTGTGTTTAATTTAAGAGATAGACACGTAATTTAAAGTACATGATTAGAAAAATTATTATTAAACCCTAATTTGTTGAATGAATTACTAATTTAGCTTAACATATTATATTTATCTATTGTGAATTCTATGCTTAACATATTTCATTGCTCTTTTTAATGATTTCAATAATTGTCTTCCCTTTAAATATTTCACCTATTCTTGATTCTTGTCTGTTGTAAATCTCATCTCCAGACCTGAATGCCACTCGATGCACTCTTGCTAGCATTCAGAAGGCCATTTCCAGGAAGGGATGGAATGGAGGCACATTGCCAATATACAGTAAGAGTGTGCTCATACAATTGCACAGGATCCACAGCGAAACAGTTTCACCAGCAAAAGGTCATGTGGACTTCCAGGGAGCTGACACTTCAGCCCATTGCACTAGAATTTCATAGTCCGAACTGAACATAAAATGTAGGTAAAATTTGCCAATGCATTGTATAGGATTGCCTAATGTATATGGTCACTTAGTTAAATTGAATTTGGCTGTTTAGTGATCGTATGCTTCTTGTTGTACTTGCATAGGCATCCTTAGTTTCCCTTGTGTACATCTTTGGTATTGCATGCAGCCTGCACATGTTTGGTGTACGGGCGTGTGGCACTTTAATGCGGGACTATTTGCATCTAGCTATGGATGAGTAGCCTCTGAGCGTTGATGATCATGTTTATATTTTCGGGCCACACACTCTTAAAAAATATGCATTTTTAGGACAACTAAAATGCAAAACTATATATTATTTCTAAACAACAAAAATGACTGTGGGCAGATATAGATAAATGAAACCATTAAACAAGCTCATTGGGCCTGATCCAGACCTACACTCGGGTTACGTTTCAACGCGTAGCGTATTTACGCTTTCGTAATTATGGTGCACTCCCCTAGGCACTCCCCTCGGTCGTACATATTTTTTCCGTTTTACGCTTACCAAACTCTACCCTAACTTTTCCAAGCGTAACTACTGTCGGCCATAATAGCTGAATGCACTTATGCACCTAAGCACGCCCACACTGTACGATTTACATGCCTCACCCTATTGTGCATGGTATTTTTTACACATTGAACCAATCTGTAAGAGCAGTAAGGGGCCCTTCACTTTGGCTGTGCTGGAGGAATCTGGTAATGGCCTAGTGTTAAGTCGCCGTGGCTTTTTCCATTTTATATATGAAACTGGCTATGATGGGTTTATTTGCTTTCTAAAACAGCTAATGGAACAATGTCCCTTCTCTAGTCATACACATGCTTCTAAGATTTAACAGAAATTCATTTGATTAGCCCAAATGCAACAGGGCCGAAGCTTGGATTATATCAGGCAGGATTATATTCTGGCAATATCTGGTTTCACACTTCTCTGAGTTTCTGAGCTGATTCTGATGATATTGAGTAGTTTGGTTATTTGTTTAGGGTTTTATGAACTGAGTGGCCTAAAGTCAAGCCAAGCCAACTACAAGCTACTGATGTAACCCTAGTCAATAGTTATGCTGGATTTAGAATATTTTAAGGTGATTATTTTAACAGTATTTGCATAAGGAGCTATAAGCACCCCATATTTTTCATGAATTTAGCAGAGTAATTAATTGTAAATGTTGACTTTCATTGAGTAATTATTTCAAATAAACTGTGGTTTATTTATTTCTAATTATCTTACAACAGGCCCTGAATGAAAGTGCATACTGGAAGCCCCAGTGCTATTCAAGGCTGGTTTTCCTTAAGGACAAACATTTTCTGTGATAACAGTTACGTTATAGAATGATTGATGACTATACCTTTACAATGTACAGTTGGTGAATGAGCTAAATATACAACATTCCTAGAGTAAGACTTCCCATTTCACAATAGTTCACAAACAAGAGGTCGATGAAATTTAGCTTATTCACACAACAACACTTGTTTGGTTTCTTCATAGATTTAAAAACAAGAAACATATATAGGAAAAAGTATTTTCTTTTGCAACAGGAAATAGAACAACATTTAGCAGAAGTGGCATAGTTGATACAAAAGTCAAGAAAGCAATTGATTCTTAACTTATTACAAGATGAGAGTGAGACATTAAAATCACTGGAGATCACTAAAAAGAAAATCAGACATCCATACTATTTTTACTTACATCAGCTTTCTGACAGAGGGGCGGGTGTAAGAGGTAGTTTGAAGAGGAGTCATTGTATTTTACCACTATAGGTGTGCTCAATGCGCACTGCCCTTTGCAGACTTCTAAACTATCTTCATTTTAAGTGAGGACAGCCAATTCCAATGCTCACACGGAAAGCTTGATGCAGTGGGGAGCCAGTATAGGATACCTTCTGGCACTGTTCTCAAAGCTCCGAGTACAACATGATCAAAAGTTTGGATCCAGTCTATAATTATTAAAGCTACAAACAAGAAAGAAGGAATTGTTTTATTGAATAAAGAGGACTATTTTACTGAAAAGGATTGATAACTATAAGATTTAGCTTTTTATGGGAAATTAGAAATCAACCCCTCAAAAAGGTTCTTTAACGCTTTCCAGAAATTACTTTTGATTTCATACTGATTAAATTCACTATATCCGAAAGATCCACACATTGATAATAGCACCTCCAGGCCAGCCCATCATTTTGAGAGTCAGCTCATTTACATCTAGTTTTTCTCATTGGGTGGACTGTCATCTGTAGCCATCTTTGAATTAGCATATAAAATAAATCACTTTTCTGCAGATGAGGCGCTCTACAACAATATACCCCACAAAAAAGTGGTTGATGCCGTGAATAATTTTTGGGAATTTTTTTAATTTAAAAAAATAATTCAATTTGTTCTAGAACATAACTTATTTGTGACTACTATTATCAATGTTACAGGACCGTGATGGGGACCAGGTTTGCCCCAAGTTACACAAGTTTGTATATTGGTCATATTGATGATATATACATCTGTAATAGTCAATTTAGGATGAACCTGGTTAAATAGTGTTGTGTTGTGTACATAAATAATCTCTTCTTTGTTTGGAAAAGTGATATCTTTTTAATCAAACTATTTATAAAGTTTTTATATGTTTTTATATAGGCTTTTAGATAAAGCCATCTTTATATCTGATTATAACTTCAATATGAAGTTAAAACCTATATTTCCAAATAAACTCAAAAATGTATTCAAGAAGGCTAGAAACTTACAAGACTACTTGGCACACTTTTTTTTTAAGGACCCCTACTTTAAATGCCCAACCCAATTGACTTAATCCCAAACTCATAGGCTTCTGCAAATGCAAACAGCAATAGTGTTCAATGTGCAAACATTGTGAGAAAAAAAATTTATGCCTCAAGATAAAAGTAAAACTTTAACAATAAAATTTTTATGTACTTTATTTATTGTTATTATTATTAAAGTTTATTTATAATGTGCTACATGGTGTCCGCAGTACAAAATACAGTGGAGACATACAGGGTAGGGATGGACAGCATAGTACATAATAAAATAAAAATATCACAAAAATACAATACAGTGAAGCAAGCACAGACAGCAAGGCAAAATGTGAGGTGTCAAGCTTGGCAGATCCAGAAGGAGGGGATAGAGGGCAGTGAGAGGTTGAGAGGGAGCCACCAGTTGGGGATAGAGTAAAAGGATAGCAGAGGGGGACAAGAGGGTACGAAGGGATGAGGGAGTGGTAGAGGAGGGAACAACACTAGTATGGTGGGCGCTGCTTACATGAGCTAACACACTAAGTGGGAGGGATAACCTTACAGAAGACATAAGGAGGGGGAAGGGAGTGAACTGCTGGTGTAAGCGGAGGAGAGGATTAAGGAAGAAGAAGAAGGGATATGTGCAGGATGCAGTTAGGATGTTAAGTGAAGGAGGGGTAGGCTAGCCTGAACAGGTGTATTTTGAATGAGCTTTTAAGACATGCAATGTGGGGGAGAGTCTGACTGAAGAAGGGAGGTCATTCTAATGCAGAGGTGCAACACAGGAGAAGTCCTGGACATGGGTATGAGATGAGGTGATCAGTAGGGAGGTTAAAAGACATGATATTTATCAGATTTCCTTCCTTTGTGGGAAGCAATATATTGGAAGAGCTATCAAATAACAGCATATCAGATTCTTATAACACCAAAGGGATAACACCAAAAATCTAGATTTCACACATTCTCTTAGCATTTTAACATGCAATCTAGT
>WWET01000574.1:34966-47693 GCA_011038615.1 Limnodynastes dumerilii | reverse complement strand
CACATAACTATTGTCACACATACAAATACACATAACTATCTATCCACAAAATACATTCACATTCTCTTGATTCTCATATCCCTGTATCCCTTCTCTATCCCAGCCCCCTCTCTCTGCATTGCCTCTAATCTCCACCATCTCTCTAGCACTCTAATTGGTACTGATTGACATTTCTGATCTACCAATGAACAGCATAGTATAGCTGCTCATAGGTGGATCACAGACGTCAATCAGTGACAATCCTGCTATTGCACACCACAACCCCTGCAGTATAGTGACAGCTGCCGCTACTGTTTCCATAAAGGCAGCCAGCGTTTCCAAATTAATAAAATAAAAAATAAAAAGGATAAATTGAAATTTTTTTTAAAACACACACACGCAGTGCACTATATACACACAAAGCACTCCACACACACACATACACTCACATGCACAAGTACACACACACACTTGTACCTGTTAGATCCTGCAGTTAACAGCCCCGCAGAGACAGGGAAGGAGGGATCCTCTTACAGTTACCAGGAGGCTGCCTCTGCCCCACTCAGCAACAGGCAGCCTTGCATTTGGCTGCCTGTTGCTCTGTAGCAACGGCTGGGACCACCCCCTCTCCTTTCCTCTCTCCTGGCTGCAGCCTGCAGGTGCCAATGGTTGTTTAGCTGCTGTGTCTCTCTCATTGGCCCAATTCTAATACTGTGGTGTGGAGGCCTCTCAGGGGAAGTGTGTTACTAATAGAGGCCTCCGCAGTAGAGGACCTGCACTGAGCCAATGAACAGGACGCAGCAGCTGCTGATCTGCTAAGATAAAAATGACATGTGAGTCATTAGCCCAATTCTGATCCTGTACTGCGGAGGCCTCTCAGGGGAAGTGTATTACTGAGAGAGGCCTCCGCAGCACAGTACCTGCACTGAGCCAATAAACAGGACGCAGCAGCTGCTGATCTGCTAAGATAAAAAAAAAATGACATGTGCCGTGCTGATGAGGCGTCCTCCGTGCCCCCGGTAAGGCCTATTGTCAATCTGCCTCTGTTGTACCACTAGTGGTACACGTACGATGGGTTGAGAACCCCTGTACTAGATATATGATAGCATTAGAAACTTTACAAAATCTACCAATCAGGGCTGCAACTAGTGATGTGCGATAGGGTGGGGGTGGGGGGCGGTCATCTAAGTAGGGAGCCAGTAAATAAATTTTTAAGGTTAAAACGATTGATACCTAGAGGTTGAAGCGTCTTCCTTTTTGCCCATGGCGCTAAAATTTCGGCTCTCTAACACATGCATTATTTAATATAATCTAAGCATTAGTATCAAGGTTTACACATCAAGGACCGCATTCACAGATCCGGTGTAAGTTAGATGTGGGCAGATCCGCACCTAATTCACCAGTCCTGCCCCCATCCTGCCCCCCTTTTTAGGTACCTTATGGCACTTATGAGTGCCATAGGGCTACCTTAACAATTTGTGCAATGTCCACACGGACTCTGACTCTCCCTGCCTCCTTCCGCCCTCCCCAGCTAATCTAAATGCTTCCCCCTTCCCACTTTTACACAAACCCCGAGGTGGCATTACTCCGCCTCTTTTACCTAAAATACTCTGCGCGGTCTCTAAAGACAGCCCGGAGGCAATCTACATACCAAACTGGTACGTATATTGCGTAAAGAACCTACTACGCATGCATAGTAGGTCCTTTTCTAAAGATACGCTCCTAAGAAGCAACTGCTTCTTAGGTGTGAATCCGGTCCCAAGAGAGGAGAACAAATTTCTATAGTGATTGAAAGAAACCAGTGGAATGAGTTACAGTTCTCAGATTATTAGGAAAACAATCTGCAAATGATATATGACAATAATAATAACTTCATACTACATAAAGCATGACTTTACTTCAAAATGTAGACACTGTACATAGCTACATAGAGCCCTTTGTTTGCGGGATTCTATAAAAACTAGCAGGACGTCCTCTGCCTCTTAAAGACAAAAATGTATATTACCAGAACCACAGTTAATCTCTTTCATTATACTTATTACATTTCTCATTTTAGTTTCCTCATTTGTATTATTATTGGACTACATTTAGCTACCCACGCCTTGTTCTTAATTGCTCATCATTAGCAACATACATGGGGGCCTTCTTGCGTAATTAAAAATGGGATCATTAGTATAAGGGAAGACAAAAACTCCTTTCAGATTATCATTAGTTATTTTGCCTCCTTGGAAGTTCTCATTAGAAAAACTTCCCACCTGGTTTAGTTACCGTAATGAGGTTTTGACATTGTTTTCATACTGAAGCTGCTGTCTAGAAGTTTAAAGGAATATCAGTCTTTGATTTACTTTTTAAATTTAAAATTGTAGACATGGTAAGCAATTTATTTCTATGTTATAATAATTTTGAGAGCATTTTCAGTAACAGAAATCCAAAGTGACTATGTCTAATCAGCAGTAATCAGAATTTTGTAATAAATCTCTGCGTCCCTTAATTTCTCTTCACAAACCTAGGATTTGCAGTGCTTTTTAAGAGTTTGTAAAAAATAATTGATATTTTGGGCATAGCCTGGATCAGTTACTGATGCTTTTGCCGGGAGCTCCGGACCACCAGCAACACTAAAAGTATAATAAAGGGGAAAAAAGTCCTTCTCTAGCAACACACTCCCATCTGGCTCCAGAACAAGGCACTCTCCGGAGTGCAAGGCCCATCCAGTGATGGCCTCACCAGGCCTCTGGCTTATCCCACCTTTCTAACTTACCCTAGTGAGGGGTTCCGGGTCCTACTGCTACAGTACTGAGGGTACCTTACCTCCACGAGGATCACTAGATGAGAAATCAATCAGGGGTTCATTTTTGCCTCTGCCCTTAAAGACCAAGGGAATAGAGGAGTGAGCCACATGGCAGATGAAGAACCTGATGCTTGTGCTGTTTGTGACTGTGCCAGCTTGGTGGGAGTCCCTGCACTGATGGTTGTCATTGAGAAGTAGATACAGACAAAAGTTCCTTTTTGGCTGTCTCTATTCGAATGGCAGCCTTTTTAGATTTTTTTTAATGAATGGATGAGTATGTGGTCGCCATACTCACCTATTCATTTTCAGAAGCGCAGCTGCCGGACCACCAGAGAGGAGAGAAACTTCTCAGGAGACTTTTAGGCTTAGGAGGAGATTTAAGGTTAGGTTTCTAGGAAGGAAGGGTTAGGGTTAAGGCCATAAAAGGAGGGGTTAGGTTCAGGCTACGGGGTAGGGAGACAGGGTTAGGCTGCGGGGAAGGGGAAGGTTAGGGTAAGGATTAGGGAAAGGGTTGGGGATAGAGGGCCGTATGCAGAGCCTATACGCAATCTATGTTGCAACAAGTAACATAGATTACGTTACAGAATTACTGCGCATGCGCAGTAAAACATATCGGAAAACTTTTGCAATGCGGCCGGAGCTCTGCATACGGCCCAGAATCCTTACTTACCTTTTGGAGCGCCATATTTGGTGTTCCAGGGATCGATTGCTATGTCTCTTCGAGGCAAAAGCAATAGTTTACGAGACAGCACGAAACTGGCTGGGAGAGAATGGCCCTATCTAAATACGAGGCCCCACACCCGTGCCAGCTGCTGGAAAGGGAACTGTGGAGTAGTAGTTGTGTGTCCCAGAGAGTGAGACTATACATGTTTTACTTACACAAAGGACAAACACATAGAGAAGGCCTTTGGCACATCCTAATAGATATTCTTGATCATATAAGAATGGGGCTCCTATTCTCCCAATAGATCCAAGCCTTATACATCTTTCTCGGCTGGGGTTAAAATCAACGGATCATCATCAGTAGTCCAGATAATAAAGGGATTCTCATCAAGCAGAAGATATTTAAACTGGTTTTCTATGCCAGTGATCTCCTTTCATACATTTTATATCCTGCCACTACCCTTTCCATCCTGATCCATGAGTTCCATAGTTTCTGCATTGTCTCCAACTTTAAAATCAATTGGAACAAATCTGTGACCCAAGGTATAAACCTCTTTCCAGATACCCGCAAATTGCTTGGGTAAATGTTCCGCTTTAAATGAAGCCACTCTCAAATAAAATATCTGGGAGTTATTTTGTCTTCTGACCACTGGCAACTTTTCCCTGCTAACTTCCCTCCTATACAAGCAAAGATTAAAAAGGACTGGGCAGAGCGATATCCTAAGGGTTTCTGCTGGCTGGGAAGGATCAATGGACCGGATTCAGAGATCTGTTTTCACGTGGAGTTGCGTGCGTATTTTTAGGATCTGAAGAACAGCGCATGCGTAGTAACTTTCCACTATTTAAGTTGATTTTACGCACTGAAGTCCATTAGGCACGTGCTTATGAATCGCACTTGGGGACATAAGTGCGGAGGGGCGTGGTTGAAAGCCATACGTTCAAAGTTATGTGAGACTGGGCGGGGGGTGCATTTAAATGGGCATTTGAGGGCGCGGTTAGATAGATACGCACATACGTACCTTAACATATGACTGTGGCTACACACGTAGGGATAAGGGTGCTCTATGGTGGCATAAGTCACCGACAACACGGCCGTGTAAGGGGAGTCTCATGGGTGTTACCTTGCGGTGTGCATGCGTATAATTGCGTACCTTCAAAAAATGGATCTCTGAATCCGGTCCAATATCTTTAAAATAATTATCCTTCCCAGGGGTGTTTTAAGAAGTGAGGGGGCCTTTGTGCAGGATAAGTGTATGGGCCCCCCTACATCCCCTGAGGCTGCAAGTCCCTATAGTAGAAATATCATGTTGTATCTGTGTAAGTTACTCCTCTTTAGAGACTTGCAGAAAGTCAGAAGCCGACCATTGCACCCTCTTCGCGGCAACGCTGCCAATCTAAAGGGGGGCTGTAAGCCTTAGTGGTCCATTTAGATTAGCAGCAGAGAGGGTGGACTGGCCGGCTTCTTGTCTGCTTATGACTGGGGCTTTGAGAACACACCGCCCAACCCCAAGTGGCAGCTGTAGCCAATCAGCAAATCTAAAGGGACATTAACCCTTTACACCGTAAAGGCTTATGAAAGAAATATCATGTGATATCAGTGTAAGTTACACCAATACCACAAGATATTTGTTCTATCAAGACTTGCAGACACAGTCAGAAGCCGACCAATGCACTCTCTCATTAGCAGCTGCTGCCAATCTAAAGGGAACCCCAGGGCCGGTGCTAGGATGCTTGGCACCACTGCAAACTATATATTTGCACTCTCCTATTTTACAATTTAACACCAGTGACTGTCATATATTACAGCGGCCATATGAGCATAATAAAATAAAGGACACATTCTTGTAATCACAATAAAAGAAAGCACATACTGGTGGTACACAATACAGACAGCGTCCTAGTCATCACTATACAATTTCCACTTTATCCAAGTTACCGACATACAATACAGACTGCATCCCAGTCAACACTATACAATACAGACTGCATTCAGGTAACTGCTATAACCCCCCCAAAAAAATAAAAAATAAAACAAATAAAACACAGACTTGTATTTTATTACAGACACAGAGTTCTACCATTCACTGTAAAAATAGTTTGCCATCATAGGAAGTAAGATCAAACCATTGGGGGCATGGGTGTACCTCCTTGGGGGTTGCCTAGAAGGTGAAAATAACTACCCACCCCCCTACATTCTTTCTACCTCAAACTGCACTCCATATATACACTGCACCCCATATACGCACAATGCACACTATGTATATGTATATATATTCCTTAAAGAGTTAATGGATCAGCGCACTATTTGTAGCACTGATAAGAAGTTCAATATTTACAATCTGCCGTTACCAGAAAAACATATCCGGCACTGCAGTCCTTATTGAACCTGTTGGTGAGCCAGGTTCTTGGGGTAAAGTGTTTTTGCAATGTTAAAAGGTCTGCGCCAGGTCAGAATTAATAGAATGATAAAGTTGGAGAGGAGCAATATTCTTCTACTAGTATGCAATAGTTCTTTATTCTATGCAGTTGCTCTATTCCTCCATGCAAATATCATAAAAGGAAAAAGATAGAGAAAAAGAACGGACTATAGTGTAGTAGATTTTACAACCACATTTTACTATTTAAATCATTAAAATGGCATGCGTACCAAAAACACAATCTTTAAAAGCATATAATATAAAATAGTGTAAACTGCAAGTCCTACTGTGCTCCAGGGTAATTCCCAGACTCCCGTCTGTTACATCGGTCCACTCTTTAAAGACCGCATGTACGCAATCTACATGACGAAATGCTACTCTGGATCAGCTCCATGGTCTATAGCAATTACTGCACCAACAACACTGTCAGTAACTAACTATACCATCCTATCTGTAAAATAAGATGCAAACACATTAGTTATACACGTTTGCAAATATATGATAAGCCACCAGCCATTTTCAAGGCTTTTCTGCTGTGGTGGCCCTAACTCTAAACAGTGAGAATCAATATATTGGGTCATAAATTGTGTGTTTTCAAATGGAGAGATAACACACCTGAGGCCCCTCATAACACTTAAAAAATATTTTCTGTGGACCAGCACCCTCTGTCAGCAGCTGAACCCAGACATACTACTAAGCAAAGTTAAAGAAAATGGCGGTTGCTCAAACATCTTTGATCGGCATACTCAGCCATTCATTTTTGCCGCAGACCTGCCACAGATGATAGCTCTAGAGAGGTGAGTATTAGGCTACATAGAAACATAGAAAGTGATGGCAGATAAGAGCCACATGGCCCATCTAGTCTGCCCATTTGTTTATTGAAAACTATACTGACCCTAGACCCTATTTACCCTCAATTGGGGTTACAATTTAGGATACCCTTATATTTATCCCAAGCATGTTTAAATTGTTCTACTGTATTGGCCTCAACCACCTCAGATGGGAGAATATTCCATTTATCTATCACCCTTTCAGTGAAGTAATTTTTCCGCACATTTCCTTTGAATCTACCACCCTCCAGTTTGTATCCATGCCCTCATGTTCTATTACACTATTTTCTTTTGAAAAAGCCTAGGCTAGGCTAGGGTTAGGCTCTTAGGAAGGGAGGGTTAGGGTTAGGGCCATAGAAGGGAAAGGATAGGGTCAGGCTGTAGAAAGGGTGGTCTTAGGGTTAGGCTATAGAGAAGGGAGAATTAGGATCAGGTTAGGGAGAAGGGAAGGTTAGGGTCAGGCTGCGGGGAAAGGAGGGTTAGGGTCAGGCTGGTGGTAAGAGGAGGGTTTAGGGTTAGGGTAATGGAAGGGGAGGGTTAGGGTTAGAATTAGGTAAAGGCTAGTTTTTTTCACTTACTAATTGGGGCACCGTGTTTGGTGCTCCGGGGATCGATTGCTATCCTCATCGAGGCATAACCAATTGATATCCCAGCCAGTTCGGAATTGGCTGGGAGAGTACAGCCCTTATATACGGCCCCACACTCTATACAGGGGTATAGCATAATGCCACAGATTTAATTGAAAAGCTATAAATCTCCAGTCACTTCTATTATTTCTATATTTTCATACCACCACTTCTAAATGTCCATACCGCCACTTCTAAATTTCAACTTTGACCACTGGGTGAGACTATATAATCTCAGCACCTCTGGGGAAACTAATGAGGACAGACATATGACTGCTGCAGTGCTATATCAGGAAGCAAGGTGCAGCAATCTTGGTGGTAGGGAGGGAAAACAGCAAGTGGTTCAAAACCTAAATTACTGCACAGAGAAAGTCTGACAACACTCGGTGAACACTGGGGGAATCCAAGAAAACAATTATGGTTTCATTAAAAATAATGTTTCTGGGAAAATAATGAGCTTTAGGTATATTAAGAGCATTGGGATTATAGGCAGAATGTGTAACCTGATATTTAAAAAAAAAAATAATGTCACATAAAACTTTTAATGGCCTTAGTGTTTCAAAGTTTGTTTTTTTATTATTTTATAACTAAGCTTTAGAAAAGGGAAAATTCTGTTGTGGTATATCGAAAATTCTGTATGCTCATTTCTACTGAATGCATTTTGTTTCACACATCAAGACAGCACCCAAGTTGAGCACAGAAATTGTCATCTTATGTTAAAAAGAATTTGGCTGATTAGGGCTTCACTTCTGAATATAACAAGACTTTGAAAGGCAGTGGTTCCCAATGTGCATGTAGCCATGCTACCTGATTGGAATGCGCTCTGCTCTATTCAGTCTTACCAGCATTGGCACTTTTGACAGCTTCAGACAGGGGGATTGGGTTGCAGTCAGGACTCGAAGTGAAGGGGTATATAGGGGTATGTCATACCGCCACTTCTCCCACTGATTTAATTGAAAAGCTGTAAATCTGCATTCACTTCTATTATTGCTATATTTTCATACCGCCACCTCCATATGTCCATACCGCCAGGTTAATGGAGAAGACAGAGAGAAGATGGGGATCTGGAAGGATGAAGTAATTGCAGTGGAGAGGCAGAGGAGGGTATCTGAACAGATAGAGGAGGGGAATATAGGTTTGAAAGCTGTATATAAGTCTAGTTGGATGACACCTAAGAGCTTTACTTATTAAAATTATAAAATGTAAGAAAAATGCTTGGGGTTTTTTGTATCTCTCTGTCTGTCTCTCTCTCTCTCTGTCTGTCTGTCTGTCTCTCTCTCTCTCTCTCTCTCTCTCTTAGATTCTGTAGAATGGTCATTGCCAAAATGGATGACGTTGGAAGAGCAGTCCTGTTGCTTTCAAATGATAAAGTTGCTCCAATAGAATGGAAGAAAGACTCGTACTACTAAAATACCTAGAAAAGAAGGGATCCACCTAAAGTGTAATAAAATGTAATATTAGCTATAAAAATATGGATTAAATTGGTTTGCTTTATGCAGAGTTTCCATAAAAGTCCCTTGAGCAGATTTCATCAGCTAATTCCAAACAGGGGGAATGGGGGGGTCCTGCTTTACTGCACTGGTGCAGCATGAGGCTGTGTGGGTTTTATGAACCCATCTAATAAAGTTCCAGAAACGTTCCTGAGTCATAGTATGGGACTTATACAATTCTTTTCCGATTGGGAGAAAAAGATTTCTAAAACCAGTCATGAAGCGGGTGCAAAATTGAAACCAGACCTCATTTCAGGTAACCATATTTTTTGCCCCAAAAGTTATGAAAACATGTAGACTGGAGCTTTGAACACATCCCATGCACCTGGTGCTATAAACCTCCTGGTACTACTTCTTCCTTATATTAATACTGCTCTACAGTCTTAGCATCTGTAAATGTGGAGATTACTGAGAACGCTGGTAAGCAATAATCAGTCGGGACTGCCCATTGCATTTGAAGATTTGAGGGGCCCGGGCAAGAGTATACTTGGGCCCCTCTCTGGTTACCTGGAGATACAGGGCCGTATGCAACATAGCTTGCATACGGCAACGTAGATTGCATGCGGTCTTAAAGACCGCGTATACGCAATCTACGTTGCAACAAGTAATGTAGATCACATTACTAAATTACTGTGCATGCGCAGTAGAACATATCGGTAAACTCTGGCCGCATATGGAATGCGGACGGAGCTCTGCATACGGCCCACAAACCATTATGGATAGAAATTTATAGACTGAGTGCTCAGCGCTGTCTAATCTGCCAATTGCTGACAGCTTACCCCCGTGGGTGCAGGGGTGTGGGTCCCCGGAAAGAACGGCCCTATTTTGATTGAGGCATAGCAATCAATCCACGGAGCACTGAACACAGTGCTCCGAAAGGTAAGCCTGAAAACTACCCCAACCCTTCCCCTAATTCTAACCCTAACCCTCCCCTTCCATTACCCTAACCCTAAACCTGCCCGCAGCCTGACCCTAACCCTCCCTTCCCCGCAGCCTGACCATAACCCTCCCTTCCCTGCAGCCTGACCCTAACCCTCCCTTCCCCGCAGGCTGACCCTAACTCACCATCTCCCGCATCCTCACCCTAACCCTCCCTTCCCCGCAGCCTGACCCTAACCAACCATCTCCCGCAGCCTGACCCTAACCCTCCCTTCCCAGCAGCCTGACCCTTACCCTCCCTCGCCTACAGCCTGACCCTAACCCTCACTCTCCCGCAGCCTGACCCTAACCTTCCCTTCCCCGTACCTGACCCTAACCCTGGAGAGGTTACTCACCTTTCCCGTGGTGCAGGTCCTGCGGTTGCGGTAGCGGCAGCGTTACTCACTGCCAATTGGCATACTCACCCATTCTTAAAAAAAAGAACTTTCGGATGCCCCTATTTCGGAAATCCCTCATTCTATGCGGGGACTGCAACCATGGGTGCAGGACCTCCAGGCCTCCCACCCTCTCTCCTCCAAACAGTGCACCCACGGTAGTTACCCCACTACCCATGGTCCTTTCAAATAGGAAATATGTCACAAATACATAGAGGATATTTTTACTTTCATCCCAGCACAACTTACTGCGTAGATTAGTAATTTAGACAATATTCATATAATCATGTACCAAACTGGAAAATGTCCAAATTTCAAAATAGCACAAAAACACTTTATTTCTCTTTATGCTTCGCCCACACATTTTTTGTAAACAAAGTACACAACAAGCCATAAGAGCAACACATAGCCATCAGTAGGTTTACTTGCACAACAGGGGTTGATTTGTATAGTCCCTGAAACCATTAATTTTATTGACAGATTTCTTAAAAACAAAATGCGTCATTTCCCCTCTGGTGTGTGCTGTTATCTGCTACACTTAGCTGTTATTGTGAAGGTTTTCTGTGAGAATAATGAGTCACTAGTTACCGAGAACAAGGGGAGAGAGCAACTCATCAGTAGCAGATCATCTGCAAACAATTAGGTCTTTGCTACTCATTCTGCTCTGTTACGAAAAAGGCCAAAAGAGCCTGTAATCATTTATATATCCAATTACCATAAAATATATTAGCAATTCATTTATTAATGATTCATTAGTTAACTGCATATAATGAGCAAACAAAAAGAAATGCTGTATGGCTTGCTAAATGAAAGGATTGTGGGGGATTTTAAAGTGAAAAGGTTATGCATATTATATGCGACGGATCAACCACGATGAAGTTAACGCAGAATATAATTATGAAATCTGCTGTCTTCTGCCAGGCGCCACAAAACTCAGCCCTAATAGAAGCGAAATTAATATTTTTTCACATTTTGCAGAACAATAGCTGCTAAATTTCTGCCTCACAATCTCCCTTCAGTAAGTTATATGGCACAATTAAGTTAATAAAATTCCAGACAGCAAGACTGTGTTCTTTGTTTGCTGTTCAGGGCCCTTCTAGAAAAACAATAAATCGCATTCATGTCAGCCAAAGCCCATCCCTTTGCTAATTACCTTGTGGTGCTGAAATGACTTCTGTGAAATTGGGAGCACGTAGGAACATACAACCGTACAAGGGAGTCTTTTCAGACTTGTGCGTTAAATGTGTGATAGGCCCCAGGCACACAGATGTTAAACCAGCGAATTCCCCTACAGATTACACTAATGGAAACCCTGTCAGGGAAAGTCAAATGCAGGATCTGTGGTCAAAATCTAATTAAATTTTC
Organism: Limnodynastes dumerilii; assembly: GCA_011038615.1. Lineage (NCBI taxonomy): Eukaryota > Metazoa > Chordata > Amphibia > Anura > Limnodynastidae > Limnodynastes > Limnodynastes dumerilii. The sequence goes on along the minus strand of WWET01000574.1, from coordinate 36,222 downwards.
TGTACTTAAAAGAATATGAAAGCCTGCGGGTAATGAAGAGTGTATTAAAAAAGAGGGGGAAAAAAACCCTTGCTTGTTTGTAAAACTGTTTAATTGAATAGTAACTACTATTGAGCTATAAGTCACAATGCAACACCTGTTATTGGAATTAGAATTCTGAATTACAGTCTGCTGGTTGGTGCTGGGGTTCAATCTAAATTAACACAAGCAGACGTTACAGGAGCTATAGCTTTGGGAGCCTATATCCCGCTGTTCCTAATGAGTAAAGGCTGGGAATATATTTGTTGTTCTATGAAATTATCTGCAACCCTGATGCCTTAAGCACCATAGAAAATGTGCTGCGGATTCATTCCATAACACTAGGAAAATGACTTAGAAACTTTTCTTCTCTGCTTGTTTGTTTGTTTGTTTGTGTATGATAACAGATACCAAACAGCTATATGTTTTATGTAATATGGGTTTATTTTGCATTAGAGAGCTGATCCAGAGCTAAACTTCTTTCTGTTTTTAATCAGATGTATGCAGGGGGTGGGGCTTAACAGTGCGATTTATGCAAATTGCTTCATTACGTCCCATCCCTTTATAATAAATTACCCATTTTGGGTTTTCATAGGGATGGGGGTGGGGATTTATGACACAATTTGCGTCTTCAAGTCCCTCACTGTCCCAAGCAACACTAGTAAACTAGTGTTGCCAAGCAGGGGGGGCAGGACTTTAGGCTGTGGTTTCATGGAAACTACGAGCCTCAAGTCCCTTGCGGGAGATTTGCCGGCTCTTCCAGGATACCGGGAGAACTGCCTAAATTGCGGGAGTCTTCCAGACATTCCGGAAGAGTCGGCAACAATGTTTTTAATGCAGCAGGAAACTGCTCTTGGCATGTGCAGAACAGGAGTGAGCACAGATACATGGGTGCAATGCTTGCTTATGCGCCTGTGTGCCCTGTGCTTGTGGAATGGGGTGTTCCACTATATTTAAATAAAAAAGGGGCATTTTTGTGCATCTGCTAGGCACAGTAGCTGTCAACTGTCCTCCAAACCCTTGCACCATGTCAGGGGATGGTGTAAGTGTAAAGCGCAAGGCATTTTCAATGGTAAAATGTCCCTACTTGTAAAAGGGAATCATAAATGAAGAAGAATATTATGAAAGAATGTATTAACTATCAAACATCTGGATCATGCACTACACTACAGGGAAGGTCATCATGCATGCATGTATAGCAGGGTATTGTGCTCAGCCATTATTATAATTAGGGATAG
>WWET01000573.1:612139-624874 GCA_011038615.1 Limnodynastes dumerilii | reverse complement strand
GGGCGGTGGGAGAAGGGCTGTAGATTAGGCTCGGCGGTGGGGAAAGGGATGTAGATTAGGCGGGGCGGTGGGGGAAGGGATGTAGATTAGGCTGGGCGGTGGGGGGAAGGGATGTAGATTAGGCTGGGAGGGCTGCACCTTCTCCATGTGTATTTTCCCTACTTAAGAGGGAAAATACGCATGGTTAGTTAAGGTTGCCTATGGCACTCAGAAATTCCTTTAGGCACCTAAAAATGGTGGCGGGTCGGGGGAGGCGGCGAAGATGGTGTGGATATTTGCGTATGTATGTATCCCAGCAATGCTACAAGCAGGATAGAGGGAGTCCGGAGAGTTCAAATAAGTAAAACAAATGCAGAAATGTAATAAAAGTAAAGAAAAAGATCCACTTATTATATTCATGTGAAATCCTGGTAATAAACATTATAAAGTGATGAGTTCAACATGATGTACGTATATGCCTAATTCTAACATCCCAATCAATGAAACGTCAGCAAGCTTTCCTCATCTATATTCAAAGCATGGCCGTGGCAGGCCGCAGTGCTGTCTCCTTCTTCCCGATATGAATGGTAACTGCCTCTGATAATACCTGGATTGAAATTCGGGCTCATTATCTCCTTCCTTCAGTTGAAATCCACAGTTTGGTGCAGCCTGTGTTTTACAAGTCACTGCTTAGAGAGAGCTACAATGTTATCAAGCAGTCATTCTGTGGAAAAACACAATGCCGCACCGCTATACACACGTCTGGCCTTGATTTAAAGGGTATGTACTTGATATTGTTTATGCCTAATTATTGCTAGTCCCCATGTCACTCACCTGCTGTTTGGCTTTCATTTCCTACACGGGGGAGTGTTGCTCTGTAAAAGTCAATAGGTGTCATGGGACTGTATAAATGATTTGTCTTAATGTCAGTAAACAAAATTTTGGAGGTGTTGAGCAAGTGCCGGTGTTAGCGGCAAAATTATACAAAATAAGGTGTGTTTATTTTTGCATAATGTGCAACTAGTTTTACGCAATGAAAATACCAAGCCACTCTGCCCTAAATAGAGCAATGTTTATTGCTACTGGTCCCAAAACAGCTCTGTGATTTGCTCTGATTCATGACTTGATTAACAGGAAGACCCAAAGTCTGAAAAATACAGACACGTCTTTAGTCTTCAATACTCTTCAATGTTCACACAAGTCTAGGATTCTGGGCCTCCTTGCTATGGGTCCTGAGTCTGGATGGTGGGTTTTAAACTCACACCGCACTCCTCCTCCCTCTATCTAGAATGTGCGCAGTGTGGTCGTCCATTCTACAAATGTGCATTAGAAAAAGTAGCACATAGCTGCTTACTCTACCGCAGGAGTTGTAAAATTCAGGTATTATTCCCAGTATCCCTGGTAAGCCGCTCAAGGCAAGTGGGAAGGTTTGATGCCATCTTATGAATGGCTCTTTGATTATGCAGGCGGCTGGGTTTCGGGTGTGATTTGCATAAATCATGTCTACATTCTGCCATCTCTTGTTTCTTTTGGAAGGAATAAACTATGAGGTAGCAGTGTCTTCCATATCAACCTATCATGTTATAGCTTTAATGTACTTAGCACATATTAAAATATGAAAGCTAGCATCTGATTTGTTAGTAATTGGCCCAATTATCACGTAATAGGTCTTAAATTGCACTGACCCAATGATGAGACATGTCATTTTCCAACATCTGGAGCGCCACAGGTTTTCTATACCTGTCTAAAGATATCTTCATCATACACATTGCTTAAGACACAGGTATTAGGTTTTTAATTGACTTTTGATCCATCCATTATGCTTCAGTTGAGTAGCACTAAGGGAATTTCTCCAAACACAAAAAAAAACACGTTGGTTAGGAAATTTCTATCTAGTTTACATAAATAATTACTCATTACTAATCTTTCATCATATCACATTTGTTTATTGTAATAGTAATGAGTTTTAGTAAGTGAACCTTGAAACCAAATGTGTTGTTGTTTTGCATAGCTTTAGTTTTTATGTTTTTTTATTTTTTTTATCCTTTATTGAAAAATACAAGGTGGAACAACCGAAGCGTAAAAAATCTGTGAGCCTGTGGATTTACTAATCTATGGCGACTACCCGAGGCAATCCAAGATAAAGTGATTTATCCAGCTTCACATGAACTGCATTGCAGAATTCAACCACGTCTGGCTGAATAAGTCACCCATCCATTGCCTATAGCAGCCACAGAACATCCTTTTATTTCCTCATATCAGTGTGTTTTACCGAGGATGCATTAAAAAAAAATTAAAGATAATTACCATAATTGTGATGGGAGCTCGTGTGTTCACAGTCTTGCGGACAGACACAATGCTGAGTTCTTGATAACATTGAAGACTCAGATTGTAATGAAGAATAACGGAGACCTGCTGTGATACTCGCTATGTCAAGCTGCGTTTCTGCCTTTTAACAAGCAGAAGATGACACAATCGCCATACACAGGATTGCTTGACATTATTTTCCATGCTATGTATTGCTGGGGAATTGGAACATCTTCTCTACACTTAACAAGTCTCAATCAACCACTTATTTTGCAGATCCTGGTAAATACAGAAATGTTAGAAAATCGAAGAGTAAGGACTTGGTTTAGTCCTTACGTACGATTGTCTTGCGCACACATTTACTATATAAGGGGAGGTATGTGTCCAGAATTCCGTACAAGAACAGGGAACTTAGTATAGGTGGACATAAAAGACCCTCCTGCACGTCTGCAATATACTCTTAGGTTTGGATCCAATCCTGTATTATAATATTTGAATTGTGTGAAAGAAAAAGCAGCTATATGAAATCACCTATAAATGTTTGTTAACATTGATAAAGAATTGCGGTTACATCACGGTGGCTCAGTGAGTAGCAAATGTGCCACACAGAGCTGAGGTCTTGAGTTTAATTCCCGGACTAGGCCTAATCTGTGTTGAGTTCATATGTTCTCCCCATGTCTGCGTTGGTTTTTCTCCAGGTGCTCCAGTTTCCTCCCACATGCGAAAAACATGCTGGCAGGTTAATTGGCTGCTGACTAAATTAAACGTAGTGTGTATGTCAGCGGTTCCCAAATTGTGCGCCGCGGCTCCCTGGGGTGCCGCAACGCTGTCACTGGGGTGCCGCGGAAACATTGTGGTATCCTGGCCACAATGCAGGTGGATTGTGACGGGAGTCCGACAGCTGTCTGACAGTCTACCGGCTCTTGAGTTTCCTGCTTCATGCGTGTGACTTCATGACGTCACAGGCATGCATAGAGAAGCCGAGGAGAGAATAGTGCACTTTTCAGTTGAGATGAAAATAAATAAAGGTGATGGGGACAACATTGGGGACATGATGAGGAGGGAGACAACACAGGAGGAGATAATGGGGAAGGGGGACAACACAGGAAGAGATGATGGGGACAACACAATAGGAGATGATGGGGAAGGGAGACAACACAGGAGGAGATGATGGGGGAAGGGAGACAACACAGGAGGAGATGATGGGGACAACACAATAGGAGATGATGGGGAAGGGGGACAACACAGGAGGAGATGATGGGGGAAGGGGTACAACACAGGAGGAGATCATGGGTAAGGGGGACAACACAGGAGGAGATCATGGGGAGGGGGACAACACAGGAGGAGATCATGGGGAGCTGATGAAGGGAAGATGATATGGAAGATGATGGATGAGAAATGATGGAGATAGAGAACTGATATAGGGGAGGGGGAGATGATAAATGGGGAGGGGAAGATTTAAGTGTAGGTAGGGACCTATCTGAATGAGGTAGCCTTGCAGGCGGGCAATCACATTTTCATTGAAATGTGCACTAAGATCTGTTTATATCTGTAAAGCTTTGATTGCTTAAAAAAGCTAAAATATCTTGATGTCTATTTTAATATGTATTTCTGTCTTTACCTAAATAGTTATTATGCTATTTTGACTCAAATACTTTAAAAATGGGACTGCTTAGTAATTATTTTGTCTTAGGGGTGCCTTGAAAAAATATGGAGATCCAAAGCGTGCCTCAAACTGAGAAAGTTTGAGAACCACTGGTGTATGTGTTAGGGACCTTAGTATGTAGCTCCAATAGGGGCTGGGACTGATGTGAATGTCTAATGTTCTATGTAAAGTACTGCAGATAATTTGTGGCGCTATATAAATAAGCGTTACTAATATTTTAAAAAAATGTGACAAACTGACTAAAGCTCCCAAACGGGGCAAAAAAGCCCTACAGACAGCATAAACTGGTGCTCCCTTATTAAAAATAAAATGAGACAGCAGTGAGATATGCATGCAATGAATTCACCCTTCGCCTTGAAGATACCTAAATCATGTCTAAATAATTTTAATCTATTACAAAGGATGCCTTGGATGTTAAATATATAACTAAATTATATCAGTTGCTAAGTTACAGGACAGTTCTTGTCATAGTTTCTCATTCCAAACATTTATCCTTCCTTGAAATGAATATTAATTTAATGTCCTAAGAAGACTATGAGTTTAATATATGGCAGATTTTGATCCTCTGATCGTGATGGCTGTTAGAGAAATGAGCAATGAGCTTCACCGTCCTGATTTTTTTTCTGCCAACTACCTAATGGTAAGCAGGAAAAGGCTGGCATACACTAAGTTATTATAAATAAAACTAATTAATGTAGAGAGATATAGACTGAACACCAAATGCGATTTATCATTTTATTTAGGTTTTTAGTTTTTTTTTATAGTTTTATTTAGATTTCTGTAAGGTTTTACCGACTAAAATCATTTCAGTTTTGGTAATAAGCTTGGAAATGCTCCATCCAAGTGGTCCATTTCGGGTCTTCAGGGCCTCTATGTCAGGCTGATTAGGAGGTTGTACCAGTGAGACATTCTGGTGAGTGTATTCTCATGGGTCCGGATTCACAGTTTCGTAGTTTTCGTCTTACGTATGTTGCTTTACTTAAGACCGCGCTTACGCAATCTATGTACAGAAATGGTACGGAGATAGCGTAAATAAGCTACTATGCATGCATAGTAGCTCAATTCTTAAAACAACGTACATAAGACGAAAACTACGTAACTGTGAATCCGGAACACGGTGTGGAAGTCTGGAGAATGCGTAAGTTCTGAAACCCACCACGTGCCTCCCCGAGCAGAAAACTAACCTGTCTGGATAAAGTCCTTAATGCTGTGGTTGCCAGGGAGATTACATAGTGGCCACAGACTGGACAAGATATCTGGGCACTCCCTGTTACCCTGCACTGGTCTTTATAAGTGGTTAGAATGTCTTTGGACCATTTTTTGGCATTGCAAAAAATCGTTTGATGCCGCACATAATACAATAAGTGCTGATCTGTGCTGATCTGCCTGATTATCACATAGGACCGTGTTCACACTCAAGAAGTATATAGGTTCTTAATTATACGCAAAAAGTAGCAAGGCGACTTCCTTGACACCCCCCCGGTTTTCAGCTTCTTAACTGACTTACGAATGCTAAAGGACTATCTTGGTTCTAGGTTCGTAGTTGTGTGCGCGATTAAGAATGTTTTTGCCTAACTGTGCCCAAATTTCCTCATTTAAATGGCTCCCTCCAGCCAATCTTCTTATCTTCGTTACCTTGAGGAAATAGGTTTATAATGGTGATTCAGAGCCATACCGTTCTTAAATCCTACGTAAATTGCGTAGATTAAGTTACTACGCCTGCATAGTATATCCCTTCTTAAATATACGCACCTAAAAATCTGAATTTTCTTAACTGTGAATCAGGTCCATAGTGTGTGGCTGGATTTACTTACTGTACCGTTCTACTGCTGCTTAGTCGTATAGGATTTAATTTATGGTTATATATTGTAAGTGAACCAGTGATAAAAGAAAGCAAAAAAAAAATTAAATAACAATTAAAAAAAAACAAAGTTCTGTTTTCTCTTTCAGTTTATACAACTGTGATTATTACCACCATCTGATTAGTTACTGGTTGCTCTGTCTGATTAAAGAGAAGAAAAGAGCAGGCGATGAACACTCAAACAAAATACTAAGGACTACTTAACTGTGCCTTAATAAGAAAAGTTAAAGGACCCTTGTCCTAGTTTTCCCATAAACAGCCCTCTGGAACTCAGCGGTCTTATTGTAAGCATATTCATGATTATTTACAGCTGCTGGCCCTTTGTCATTACCGGCTCATCTACAATGTGACAACGCTACAACCGTAGAATATTACAGTAAATATGAAAAACAAATCAATGGAAAGTGATTGTTAAGTGGTAGATGCATCAGGTTAAAGGCTTTAAAGTAATTAGTTCTATTTGCATTTGCAGTGAGCAGAAGAGCACCAAAAACAAACTTCTGCTGACCCTATAATGGACCAAAGAGGGTACGAAGATGCTGGCGTGAATATAATGAGAAAGTCTCTTGTCTTATATTACTAAACACAGGCATTATTATTATATTAGCAGGCTCTGCTCTCAGACTGACCTAGAATCTCCATTCAGTTTATATACATGTGAACAAACTGACCATTTGACCATCGGCTGAGTATCTAGTACTGTCTTAAGCTGACAGCCTCTGACAGCTTAGAGTTCTGTCTGTGCAGGTTGGGAGGAGCCTACAGCGGGACTTACTGTGGAGTATTTTATGAACTGGGGCACTGCAGTAGGCCGTCTATCATTTAAACTGGAGCTATTTTTTGACTTGTGACAGTCATTCCTTTGGTATTTTATGTCATTGTTGTGGGTCTTTGTATATACTATTTTTATGTGGAGCACAGCACTGGTTACTAATAGGAATAATTACATTTGGAGTCCTAATTCTATGCATAGGAACAGAACGAGGCATACAGTAGGCAAAATAATGTATAAGTCAGTCAAATTAGGAGTCAGGGGACAATGGTACCATGGAGACAATAGTAATATTAAAATACAGCCTCCAACCAAGTTCTTCGTCCCTGAGGATCTGTACAGTATCAATTGCTTTCCTAGAGGGTACTTGATTTGATGAGAATGATGGTTTCTATGGAAACTATATCTGATTTGTCTGTCCATAAATATAGTTTGAACAGTTGTGTAACCAACAGTAATTGATAGGTATCAAAATAGCTTCACATATGTGAGCAGCACTAAACCCCTGTTTTTGGTAAGGGACACTACACCTAGGTATTCATGGGAGTTTTCTATTGGATGGATGTAACAGCGGTCAGTGACTGCAGTTAGGAAAGGGACTAGGAAAGGGACTAGGGAAACCACTGAAGCTGGAAGACAACTGCCTCTTACCTGCATCAGTGGCAAGTGTACTTCCCCCATATAGGGAAAAGACCTCATGCACAAATGAGCACAATGGCCCCAACAATTAGAGCAACAGACGTGTCTCTAATTCAAAGGCGTCCCCTGTCTCCACTGTTACCTTAAATAAGAGACCCTGCTAATAGGAGGACTATATACTAATAGTAAAAGTTTTGCCCAGATGTAACTGTCCATCTGTGTTCCTCTTATTTTCAAACTCTAGATCCAGTCCATTGAGAGGAAGACGTAAGCGAACAACAGCTGATACCTCACACACATCAATCACACACAGCTTGAAATAAAGACACGGGCAACTTCAATTGGCTTTAAAATGGGGACATTTAGATAATTAACTAATTGCTGGAATTATGAATGACTATAAAATTTAGGGTTGAGCAAGGTGGCCAATAGCAGGTGGGTGTCATCACAGGAACTTACAGCAACAACAGTGCATCATCAATAAAGGCACCCCCCCCCCCAATACCCCCAGCTCTACCTCTTCACGTGCACACCTCACCTGACAGAGGAGGCAAACCAGGACAGGTGACCCAGCAATAAATTGAAGGATGCACCTCTGATAACAGATATTTTCATCCCCCTTTTTTTTTTCTTACTGCGCCAAACAAAATATGGTGACACACCACCTCTACCGCCCAACCTATGTCCCGTCTGTGGAAGAAAAAATACTTGTTAAAATACATTCTAATCAAAGAGAGGGAGGGAGGGTAACGATCTTCAAAAGAGGAGATCACACCAGACAATTCAATATAACTACTAAGTCACCTGACCCAGACCCCACCACCCCTCTAAACCAATCAAGACCATAGCCCTATTACCATATTCCAGAAATATCTACACACTACAGTGCCTTCTGCATGAAGGCCCAGCTGGTTGCTTATGCTACCTCACACCTCGGTGCTCGGTTCCCCTTTATCTAGCAGAAGCATCATAGGTGTGACTTAAGTAAAGGGTCCTAAAAACATTATCTATTACTCCAGCAATAGGTGGAAGATGAAACACATAGGCTCATATCAGCATATATGATTACAGCGATAGGATATTACAGGAGGGTAAAGAAGATAAACAAAGGGATAGTGAGGTAAAGTAGTCCTGTGCATAGGAGCATGGGAGACAGAACACTGAGCTAGGAAGAGGACTGTGGCTGCACCAGATTCTGCAGAAGGTGCAATAGTAGAGAGGTAACATGAGGAATCAGGCATTGCAGGAGAGAAGGGAGGTAAACACTGATCTAGAGTAGCAGCCAGGGTAGGAGATGACACTATAGGTGCAGTAGTGGAGGGAGAAGACCAGGAATGGAGGCCCTTCTGAGAGATTACATTCTAAAGGGAACAGAACAACTTAAAAATAAAAAAATCTTTACAGAATTTGTATTTATTCCTTTGCTTTATACGGAGGACCTTATTTCTGTGATGCTTTACTGAGACAAATGTACTCACTTGTATCAAGACAACATGAATGAATATAAATAAGGTGTGAGTCCTGTTTCCTGACCTTGCCTTCTCAGAGCAAGCAGCAGTTTATACTTCCAGTGGACAGTAGGAGACTGTGGGCACAGATGGCATCTTTGTATAATGAGGAAAGCAATGCATTAATCTGAGGGTCAGTAGCACTGTCTGCTCCAGCATGTACAGTTGTATGCTCATTGATGCTCCTTGTTAATATAAACAAGGGACTGCACTGGTGATTGCAGTGGGCAAAATATCTATTTATATGCATTTATATATTTTTATTATTAATATTTTATTATTGAACTTAAACATTCTTTTTCATGAACATGCTCGCTGTGTATTTCAGTGGATTCCCATTATACACCCCCTTTCCTCCAGCTTATAACAGCTATTGGGAGAAGAAAAGGGGGGTATATGGGAAGACTACTGGAATATTTCCACTAACAACCTTTATCTCATGATACCAAAGTTTCCGATGCTTAGTAAGTGGAGCATAAAAAGGACTGGGGGTACTCATATCAGGCATATAATGAACCAAGGGCATGACCTTGACAGGGTATTGCAGTGTACCTTATATATCTATTATATATATATAGCTACTTGTTCTGTGACATGATATCATATTACAGAACAGTTGGAGATTTATTTTTCAGCATACACCATTACAAGCATTAAACTTCCCTTTTAGATCCCATTTATAAAGGAAATCCACTCAACAAAAGAGTTACCCGTACACAAGTGCTCTGAATGTGTGTCACTTACATGATGAGACAGGATGATTCATCCACATGACAATAATCCCTTGGTTTCTCTGGACAGTCAGTAATTTGTTCTTCTTTAATGATACTGTAAAAGTGTGAGAAGATTAGCGGGGGAAAATGTGTCTGGTCCGCTAACTATCCTGGTAAAAAGTGTGACTTCCAATAATACCAGTTACAGTGATAGCCGTACATCTAGGGCACGATGACCTCCATACCAGATGACAAGTAGAAGCAGATAGATTAGTTTTAGGTTAAGGACAACGTAAGGATTTATTACTATAGCATAGACCATTTTTACCAGTGTCATAGCAAGCAAGTCCAGTAGACTCCCTCCTCCATCTTCCACCCCCTCACTGATATCATGCAGCCAAGGGTTCCAGTCAGTGAGGGGCCCTGGTTCTTACCTTTGTCTTTAATTTCTCTTTGAATCAGTTATTAAACTTGGGACTTGATTTATTAAACTGTGGAAAAGGGAAAATGGAGATGTTGCCAATAGCAACCAATCAGATTCTAGCTGACATTCTCTAGTGTGTATTAGGAAAATAAGAGTTAGGGACCGGATTCACACTTAGGGCCAGATTTACTAAGCTGCGGGTTTGAAAAAGTGCAGATGTTGCCCACAGCAACCAATCAGATTTTAGCTGACATTCTCTAGTATGTAATAGAAAAGTAACAGTTAGGGACTGGATAAACATTTATTATTTCTGGATGTTATCCCCTGCTGCGGAGGCTATCATACCGAATTGATCCACGGCCCCGCATGTAAGAGAGCAGGGCCCAAATCTACTATGTGCAGATTATGTACCCTGGACCCTATCTTCAATCTTCACCCCCTAATGCCTATCTCCTACATGGAGCGTGGAATTGGTTGTTGGTAGAGATAATGGTGTTGAACATGTGGAGTACCAATTTCCAGCAGATTTCTGTACGTAGCTCAGGAAGCCTGCGGGATTTCTTATGTGTGAATCCGGGCCTAGAATGTCATTGGTTGCTATGGGCAACATCTCCACTTTTCATTTCCCTCAGTTTAGTAACTCTAGTCCTAGATCTCTAAATTCTAGGCTGCACTGATTGGAACCTGCATTTCACTAACCTGGGGATCTTGTCGATAGAAAACTTCCACTAGGGAATGTAGCCAATCACACTTCAAGGAATAAAAAATAAGCCATCGGCATTCACCAGCACATATCTTCACTATTATAAAGGGGGCTTACAGCTCTTCTGGCCTTCACTCTTCTTGAATTGTAGAGCTAACATCATGCATTTTACATCCCATATAATTAGTTTTAATGTCAGATTTATTATAAAATATATATATATATATATTTAGAAGGATTTATTTCTATTGTACAGATTGCTTTTGGCTTCACAGACTTATCCTTGACAAATGTTTTGTAAAATAAATGACTACTGTGATATTGTTATTTATGTCATATTGGTATTTTACGGAGACATCTCTATAGTTCTGTATGTTTACCATCAGTGGCGGTGTTACTTGCTGAAAATCAGTTATGATAGTAATTAGTGTCCCTGTTAACTATAGGTAACATTTGCAAACTAGCTTTTAAATAATTGTCTTCATAGGCACTAAGTGCATTTGTTTCTGCATTGTAGACCTGACCCAGAATTAATGTTGCAACAGAACAAAGCCTGATGCTGTGTTCCGTGTGGAATTTAGCCTCCGCAAGGCCATCCAATACACGTACGAGATACGCATGGTGGGTGTGATTAGGTATGTAGAACTGAGTTTAGCTCTTACGTACAATCCCATATTCCAGACCTTCCAACATGACCCATTCCATTGGATACAATTTAATCCGTTCCTGAGCTTTCAATTGTCACTCACCTGGTCTAAATAAATTAACTGATATTTTAAAAAGATTTGCCTCTTCAACAGAGGTGGTTACCATAGTAACTGACAGTTGTAAACTGAGGAGCAGATTGATTTGTACCTAATGGAATGGGTCATGTTGGAGGGTATGATATTCTGAAGCTTAAGGTAGAATCCAGGGCATGGATCCACCATCTGCACATAGGAGTGCAGGAGGAGTGTCCTGTTCTTGTGTGGCCCAATATACCACCCGAACAAGAACAGGACACTCCCCCTCGTTACCCTCTGTCACTGTGCTATTAGCTACACACTCATATGCCTTTTACCATGTACTATTACCTGCACAGATGGATAAATACACTGACAACCCATTGCTATGTGAAACTGATCGGGATTCATTTCTGTTCCATATTTGGGCAAATTTGAATACATAAAAATAGCATTAAATAATTAGCAGTTTTATATTTCAGAAACTTGAGCCCTGCTTTAGGGTATCAGCAGGCCTATATATTGGGCAATTTCCCTTTGCGGGGCCAGATTACCCTGACACATTTTTAAGTTGGTTGAGCCACCTGATGAAGCTATAGACCAGCGATTGAAATTGCACAAGATGTCACACAGGACTGGAACCTAAGATCTTTGAATGCAGCATGAATCCGATAATAGATCAGCAGGACCCTAATTTAAAACTGGCGTTCTGCTTGCACTTACAATGGTATCGGGTCAGACATCCGGAACGGTCTGCTCTGTGAATCACCTCCTATACTGTGCACTAAAATACGATTCCCCTCACTCCTGTAAGAGCACACCACTGCTGCTGAAGTGTCTAAAGTCTAAAGTCAGGATCAGAGTGAACTCGCGTTCCAATTGCTGCACTTGGATGTAAGTCGCTAAAGCAAATGTTTTCACAGCCTGTTTCCAAAAACTGTACAGAGTTAAAACCCAATATAGTTGTCTTACTTTGAGGATTTGTGGATGCTTCTGGGCCAGGGAATTTGTTTTATTAAAAAGCTAATAAAAGCAGGGTCTTGAAAACTCAATATATTGTTTTCGAGAGAATGACATACATAAAGCGAAAAAAGCATTTGTTCGGCAGCATACGTAACTTATTGGGAACAACTGCACTTTCCTATAACAATACTATGGTCTTGATTCAAATATCTTCGCACACCGTGTTATTTGAGGTGTGAAGCTAATCATAGAAATTCATTTTGTGGATTTTTATGTTCACCCCATGGAGGTGCGCATAAAAATCTGCGACTTTTGGCTACCGTAATAAACGGAAAAAAGTGCATCGCAAGCTTTTTCCCTTCTTCGCGGCAAATTGAATCAGGACTTTAGAGTCTCTATGAGCAAGTCCTGTAAACATAAGACAGCTGATCAAGGTTTGCGCTTCCGTCTGTTCTTTCAGGCAGAAGAGCAGCAGGAA
>WWET01000573.1:582535-598052 GCA_011038615.1 Limnodynastes dumerilii | reverse complement strand
ATATAAAATTTTAACTATTATGGGAAAAGAAGATTGAACTGTATTTTATTTATTTATGATATTCATTTTCTATTATATGTATATGGTGTTTGGCTGCAGTACTAGGAGGTTGCTGGGTGAAGGCCTCTGTGTTGAGTTTCATACTATGTGCAAAATCAGGTTTACTTAGAAAATTTGTATTCATGTAGCAATGCAAAAATTGATTTATACGTCAGCTCACTTTCTCCCTTTTGGCGTTTCAGCTAATATTTAGGACACTGTTCCCTGCTATGCTTTAATAAACAGTTTTTTTAAAGTCTAATATTGTACATTTTATTTTAGTCACAGTTCATTGTTTTAGGACATTTTAATTAAACAATAAATAATACATTTCAGAAAGGCAGCATCTTATAGAATCATATATAGAATGTTTTTATTTTCCTGTTCAACTATTTAGTTGTTTGAACACGTGATGTAACAACCCTTCACTGTGCCTCAACATTACCACTCCCTATGTCATACATTTTGTGCACAATACTCATGGTGTAGTGTCACCCACAATCCACCTGCTTCAGTGACTCCACTATACTCCTGGTACTGTGCCTTTACAATTCTCCGGGTTCACCTGGTTCAGTGCCTCCACTATACTTCTGGTGCTGTGTCTTCACAATTCTCCTGGTTCACCTTTATCAGGGCCTCCACTATACTCCTGGTTTAGTGCCTTTATTTTACTCATGGTGCAGTGTCTTCCCTATAGTGCTGGTGCAGTGACTCCACTGTTCTCCTGATGCAGTGTCTCTACACTACTCCTGGATCAGTGTCTCTACAATGCTCCTGGCACAGGTACTCCACAATACTCCTGGATCAGTGCTTCCACAAACCTCCTAGATTAATGCCTCCACATTAATCCTGGCACAGGTCCTCCACAAGATTCCTGGTGCAGTACCTGAACATTACTTCTGATACAATGTGTGAAGCGTTACCTCAGCAATACTCAGCAAAGGAAGGGGAGGGAGGTAGATTCAGAGGAAATATGCGGAAAAATTACTTCACTGAAAGGGTGATAGATAAGTGGAATAGCCTCCCATCTGAGGTGGTTGAGGTTAACACAGTAGAATAGTTTAAACATGCTTGGGATAAATATAAGGATATCCTAAATCTCAAATTAAATTGAGGGTAAATAGGGTCTAGGGTCAATATAGTTATAAATAAACAACTGGGCAGACTGGATGGGCCATGTGGCTCTTATCTGTCGTCACTATCTTTGTTTCTATGTTAATACTCTGAGCATAGTGTCTCCACAATACTCCCTACACAGGTCCTCCACAATACTCCAGGAATAGGTCCTCCACAATACTCCAGGAATAGGTCCTCGACAATACTCCAGGAATAGGTCCTCCACAATATTCCAGGCATAGGTCCTCCACAATATTCCAGGCATAGGTCCTCCACAATACTCCAGGCATAGGTCAATACTCCTGGGTCAGTACCTCCACAATTCAGCTGGTAAATGTCTACCACAATTCTCCAGGAGCAGTGCCACCACTTTACTCTTGGAATAGGTCCCTGGCAATAGTCTTGGCAGAGGTTCTCTGCAGAATGCTAAACATTATTAATTGAAAGTGGCTTTGTAGCTTAAATTTTATAATGACAACATATATAACTGGTAGAACAAATACATACCCTCCAACATGACCCCTTCCATTAGGCACAGAATACTCCGCTCCTTAGCTTCCACCTGTCACTCACTTGGTTTTAATTAATTAACTGATGTTTAAAAACCATTTTCTTTTTAAACAAAGGTGGTTACCATAGTAACTGACAGTTTGAAGCCATGTTGAAGGTTCTGAAAATATAGTGTTCACTATACACTTGACAAACAATATTTAACACTATGTCTGTGTGGTGCGGTACGTTTGTGTATATGTTGAGTAGTGTAGAAAATAATGTACAACTTTACAAACCCCTAGAGTCCTCTCAACATCTGATCACTGGTTATAACACCTCCTGGACTCATAAAGTCGGCATCAGATATGCAACTTACAGTATATTCCCGGGCACTTTGCACAAAGCGGATCTAGTTCTAAAGCACCACCTACACCCATAAGGAGAGGGAGCAGAATATATTCAGCACATCTTCAAGCTTCATGCCAAACAAATGGTTTGGCCAGGCACAATAGATGCTTCTAGCGCTATACACACACAGAAGGGAGAAGATCTGTTTTGCATTTTTATTTTAAACTCTTGATAAATGTATATTGTTAGCTTTTAGTGCATTTTTTATTATTATTTTTTTTGCATCAACCATAAAACTGTTGCTCAAAAAGTATAAAGATCAACTATGGCTGTCATCATTAATCCGGCACATTATTCGTCTAAACACTGTAGCTCCAGTGAAATGGAGAGAATTAGAGATTAGATGAAAACTGAGCTGGGTGTTTGTTCTGCCTGCTGAAGATATGATACACTAGGTCAAAGGATTGCACTGGTGTTTTCACAGGTTTTTCTCCGGAGAAATCTTCAATATAGTTATAGCCCACTGACCTCCGGAATGATCCAACTCGTTGAGTTTCATTTTCCGATTCAAAATAAAACAAAAATAGGATTCATTTGGTAAAACCAGATTTATTATATTATTATTTTTCCCTTTAAATAATATAGATGCATAAAATACTTTTATTTTATATTGCGTTCCTTATTTTTATTTTTTTTAGAATAAGCCTTGGTTGAAATTTAAAGTACAAGAGAAAAAATGTTCACTAAATGCAAATACAAATCAATACAATTAATAAAACAAACTGACCTAAAGTCCAATACAAAAGTAACATGTCGAGAGGGTATTAATCAATATTAAATATTATTATCAGTATTAAACATTTTATTGACATCATTTAATTGTCAACGGAAGTTTGCAACTAACTTTGGCAAATCAGAACTATTCACATCTCTACACAACAACATAAACCCTAATTATGCGTAACTGAATTGCCTGATAGTTGTTTAGTGTGTATTATGGACCAATTGCCAACACTGTTCATATCTCTCTCTCCCCCCCCCTCTCTCTCTCCCCCCCCCTCTCTTTCTCTCTCTCCCCCCCTCTCTCTCTCTCTCTCTCTCTCCTCTCTCTTTCTCTCTCTCTCTCTCTCTCTCTCTCTCTCTCTCTCTCTCTCTCAATACCGTGATATATATAAAGAAAATGGAAAAAACAACCCTTTAGTAAGTCCATGATATATATTTTTGGAGATCCATTTCAGTGAAATAGTTCAGTCAGCTAAAGATATTGGAGATGGTTTAGGCAAGAGGATTATCCCCTGTGGACTCCAGTTAATGTATCTTATGAGAACTCATTGTGGAATAAAGAAGATAATGTAAGACGCTTGTGAAATATGTCAAATATTTTAGATTTTATCATTTAATGTGTGTTTATTAATTATTCTAGCTCTATAAATGTTTCAGAAATGTTTTCAATTGTCTGGAAGTTGTGGTGTGTAGAAACTGTTTCAGTGCTTTAATTGCTATAACATTGGGGCAGGTCCAGAACAACGCTTGTGAGTGAATTTACACATGGCGGACACATAAAATCACGTTTTGGTAAGTACTGCTCAAGCGCACAATAGAAAATATGTTCTGTAACGTAGCGTAACTCTGAGCGTATGGGTCAATCACGTATATGTGTCGCGTAAATCCATACGTGTGGGCGTGCCAATTTTACGTGAGTCAAAAATACGTCTGAGATATGCTATGTAGGCGGGAGTTTGTACTTAAAGTGTACAGTATGGGCGTGCTTAGCTGCGTAAATACGTGTTGCCCATACGTACGTGTGTGGACGACATCGGTTACGTGGGCAAAAGTTAAGGTAGGGTTTGGAAAGCGGATCTTGGACAAAATGCGTACATTCAAGGGGCGTGCCAAGGGGAGTGTATAGAAGGTACGCACGCGTAAATATGCTACGCGAGTAAATGTATTGCAAGCGGAGTTCTGGATCTACCCCATTGTATTCTTCCTATGATTGGCCTTACCCTAAACATACATGAATATTTGAAGAAGCTTTAGCGTGGAATAACTCTATGTTCAGTATTCTATTCTAGTACTCTATTCTAGCACTGTACAGTATATATATATACTTCCAAGATAGAGGTTGCATCAGATCAGTTTGTAAGGCAATTTATACTGCAGGTGCCCAAAGCATGAGGAATTTTCACAAAAGACATGGCCTGGCACTCTAGCTATTACCCAGTAGCTAATCATGATCTTCTATCTTTAAAATAAAAGAATCTGCAGATACGTGATAAGCCACCCGCCACTTACAAGGCTTCTCTGTTAGGTGGTCCTAACTCTAAACTTTAGAGTCCCAATTATGGGTCACATATCAAATATCTTTCCAAACTGAGAGCTCACCTCTTACGGAGGTCCCCAAGTCTCCAAAACAGCCGCTCTGAGACCGCAACCCCTCGCAGCTGGCAGAAGTGAATGCCAGCAACAGCCACCAACAATGCTTTAAATAAAGAATATATAAAGATAGAAAAAGACTTACCCCAGCCTGCAACCAACCCATGCCTCCGAGCGGGAATTGACGCAGCAGTATTTCCTGCAATGTCGTCCATGTGAACAGGGGCGGAGCTACCCCGGCCCGACTCATTATTAGCAGATGGTTGTCATAACGTTTGGAGTAAAGAAGTAAACAAACACAAAAAGGGTAACACATACACCCTCTGTATGACAATTGAACATTATTATCCTTTGCTTCAATATCGGCTCCTTTAATCACAATATATAAACATTGTGATTGGCTGTGGCTTTGTCTGTATATGTTAATATTTAATGCTATGCTTGGCTAAAAAGTTAGTGTAGCCAAGTAAAGGCTCAGGGGCCATGGACACACTTTGATCTATGTAACTCTTTTGCTGTGATTGTATAGTAGGCAATTTAATACGTTTATTGTTATAATGCCATGTTTGACTTTATGTTGACTTAAATGCCCACCCCAGAGTTAATGTTTTACATATAGATAAAATATTGCCGTGTCAATAGATGACCCTGTTCACACTACAGGGTTGAGCTGCAAAATTCCGGGACCCGGGTCTGACCTTAGTAAACAAATTACACCAATCAAGTTCTTTTTGTGTGACCCAGGTTAAAAAACCCGGGTTGCACCTTTCACAGGTTGGACCTGGGAATAACCCTTCTTTTCACCCGTGTCCAATTCCAGAGACACCAAGCCTCGACTCGGGTTGTTGCGTCTTGCCCCAGCAAGATGTGCGATGTACATATTTTCTTTCTTGTATATTTTCAATCAGGACTTTGGATCAAATCCAGATTAAATAACGTTAGACTACTAATGCATGCAAAGTGTGTACGTGGCCTGATTTGACTGTAGGGCACATGTGCCCTCCAGATGTTACGCTAGTGTTACAACAGTAACAACAGCGTAGCAAGTATCGTACAAATTTTTTTTCCGTGCAAGCCCATTTTTGAGGATATCGGCTGTGCTTCCGCTTCACCCGCTAAAGTGAGCAGGGGGAAGCATGGTAATTGTACAGTTTGGGATGGGTATCCGCCCGTACGAGAGATGGGAGTGACAGGGGGCGTTCCACCCCCTCTCTCTGACGGACAGACAGACTCCAGCATGCACGGAAAGCGTAGTCTAGAGTCTGGATCCGGTCCATTATTATCTATTTTTATATAGGAGGATAATGCTGGAAAAAACGTTCTTTCTCTGAGCTGCAAAAGTTTATGAGCGAAGAGGGGGAAGAAAGTAAGAAAAGTAATAAAGGAGCGTCAGATGTCAAAACTAAAAAGCCGCAATACACAAAGAATAAGGAGACAGCTGTAATAAGGAAGAATTATAACTCAATATGACATTTACAAAAGAAAAAGTGATTTTTATAGGTCATAGTGTACCTTTGGGCAGCTTAACGTATATACCGTGCTGAAAAAAGTATCAAACCCAAACAAACAGACTACCCTGGTTACACTGGATTAAGCAGGCATTTATTGGCTATAAATACATCATTCTCACATTAGGTAGTACCTGAATACATTATCAAGGGGAGATTATCTCCCTTTTGAACTGATACATTTAGAACGTTGACTGCAGTAAAAGCTGTCAGCAGTCAGCTTGATGGGTTTTCTGAAGTCGTCCTAGTGCACACGGCGGCTTAGTTTGTCAGGCCGTGCATTGAGAGAGACATATGGGTCCCTCTTACATGCAGCGGCCTCTCTTCCCAACCATGATAGACATGTTTGAAATGCTAGAGAGATCCGTGAATAGCCAGGCTCAGGTTCCATCTGTTCTTGCAAAGATAACTAAGAGCATTTGTGTCACAATTAGTTTCCCAATTAATAGTAGGTGCCTAACAGTGCAGGCAGCAGATTAAGTCAGGTACACAATTGCCCATCCCCCCCCCTACAGAACAGGCTGATAGCCAGGCAAACCTCACACACTACATGACTGATTAGCCCGATATTTGTACGCTGTGTACTTGGCTTTGCATGAATACATTTTATTTTTACATTCAGTTGTACTGTAAATAATTTCTGGGTTTTTACATTTCTAAACATTTCCTTTTTTTATATATATATCTGCAGCACTGTACAAACGACTCTCTAACATGACCCGTTCCATTAGGTACAAATTAATCCACTCCTGAGCTTCTAACTGTCACTCACCTGGTTTAATGATATTACTGATATTTAAAAAACTATTTGCCTCTTCCACAAAGGTGGTTACCATAGTAAGTGACAGTTGTAAACTTAGGTGCAGAGTATTTTTTATGGAATGGGTTATGTTGGAGGGTATGCAGGGGCATTTTAATAAGTGAGGGGGCCCTTGTGCAGGATTTGTACATGGGCCCCCCAACTTTACCTGACACAAGACTGTCCAGATTCGCGGACCTCAAAAGGGGCAGGGCCTAACTGCGTTGTAAGCCCTGCCCCTTTTTTTCAGCCCATATAGGGACAGCCCCACCACAGGGGAAGGGGGGCTCATTCAGCATCTATTTCTTCCCTCGGGAAGATCTTAGAGGGAAGAAAAAGATGCCGAATGGCCCCCTTCCCTTGCCAACCCTGGGTGCAGGATGGATGCCACAGGGCCCCCTGTTCTGAGAGGCCCGTATGCACTGCACACCTTGCACCCATTATAGATACGCCTATGCTACAATGTAACATGTAACAATGCCATAGATACATAACACAATAAAACAATGTACTATATACTTTATAATTAAATGCATCTCTTTTCCCCTCAGTGTTTGGTCCATTAGACTATATGGCACTTAGATGAAGGGGCAATATACTTGTGGTATAGAGATGGAGGCAAAGGTAAAGAAGGGGGGCCGTATTCAGACCACTGGACATATTGCATATATATGTCTTTGTTTACCGGAATTGTATACTGCGAGTGCGTAGTAATTTTTTTAACGTAATCTACGTATCTTTTCGGTATGTAGATTGCGTATATGCGTCCGGTGGTCTGAATACGGCCCGGGAAGAGGACATGAGGAGGCTGATTACACCTGAGCAATACCATGATGAACTGCAGGGGGAGGCAAATTTAAATAGTGAAAGCAGAATTAGAATTGAGAGGTGAAGTTTCTCAGCTCCACTCTATTTTATAGACTAAACATAAATCTATGTAATATTTGAGTTCTTTGTGTAAAGTATTTTCCCTGCATGCAAAAGAGTTAAAATTAATTATCACCCTTCACATTGCAAAATAATTTAGCCGAGCTTTATATTTACACCTGTTTTGCCCTTACTCCAGGGTTGCCGACTCTCCAGGAATGATTGAGAGACTCCTGAAGTTCGGGCAGTTCTCCTGGTATCCCAGGAGAGCCGGCAAATCTGCCGTAAGTGACTAGTGTTGCTACGGCCAGGAAGGGACTTGATGAAGCAAATTGCGCCATCAGGCCCCGCCCCAATCCCTATTACAGCTAAAAACAGGTATTAGTCAAGGGACGGGGCTTAATTATGTGATTTGCACAAATCGCGCCATTAAGCCCCACCCCCTACATGCATCTCTAGCTTCCCTCCGGGATCTCCCGGAGGTAAGCTGGCAAAAGTCGTCAACCCTGCCTTACTCCCACAAGGCAGCGGTTGTTGATCTATCTTTGGCGATTTTTCCCCATTCATGAGATACAAATCTCTCATTTACTAAGAAGCGAGTTTCCAACTCACTGTAGAATGTGTTAAAAATCGGCAGAGATAATAGATGTGGTTGTGAGTGCTGATTTCATTGAAAAAGTCCACATTAACCTAAAAAACATGAAAATAAACCCTTAGGAATAGTAATAAACCGGTGCAGCGGCAAGCTATTAACCCTTGCCATGCTGCTGCTTATGGGACTATAAGGCACAGCATGCCCTGCAATACATGGGCATGCTGTGCCTTATAGAACTATATACTGCAGCATGCTAAGGGTTAATAGCGTGCCATCGCAAGGATTTATGTAATGTTTGGCACTTAGATAATTATTTTTTTAGACATTTAAACATGTAAACATGTTTTTTTACTAAGGGGCATGATCTCTGGCGATTTTGTAAGGCTTAATTTGCCGTGATTACAAGCTTAATTGCGGTGAATAAACTCTTAAAAAATCACCAAACATCGCTGTAGTTTCAAAATCGACAGGGGAAACTCTCTCCTTAGTAAATTCAGGAATTTAAAAACAAAAATCGCTGCTAAACTACAGCGATGCTCAGCAATTTTTTTAGGGCGATTTAAATCACCCTTTAGTAGATCTGGCCCTAAAAGAGCAGATGAGCGAGTGTAACACACAGGGATCATATTGATCCTAGGATTTCCTAAATTTCCTGCAAGTTTAGTGAAATGAAAAGTGACATAGGGATTTTGGGCTGGATTCAGAACTCCGGCCGCAATGCAATTGAGGCCGGAGTTCTGCGAAAAGTGCTACTGTGCATGCGCAGTAATTTTGGAACGTAATCTACGTTACTTCTTGCAACATAGATTGCATTGCGGCCGGAGCTCTGATTCCGGACCGTTATTCACATAGATAATATGTCTAGTAAATGTTAAGATAATAACTAGAAGATGGCTGCCCTCAAATGCTCAGCCTCAGTATGCCTGGTTCTCAGGCTAGTGACTGAGCTGCTGCCATTTTCCCCTTTTTTTCTCTGCTGCCACCTGCACAGAACAGTTCTGTTCCTGTTTGTGTGAGACTGGTGCTTCGTAATTGATGCTGTCATCCATTTTGGGAGACTGATGCTATCATCCATTTTGTGAGACTAATGCTAGCATCCATTTTGTGAGACTAATGCTATCATCCATTTTGTGTGACCTGCAAACTGGGAGAGATACAGCCCTTTAGTCCAGTTTGCCTGCTGCTATCAAGGAGAAGACAAAGGAGTAAGGTTAAGGAGAATAGGTTTGGACCATGGTGGAATTACTGTTCACCAGTTCTTAAAATACACCACAGTCATTGGCGTATCTATAATGGGTGCAGGGTGTGCAGTGCACACGGGCCCCTCAGAACAGGGGGCCCTGTGGCATGCATCCTGCACCCTGGGTTGGCAGGGGAAGGGGGGCCATTCATCATCTATTTCTTCCCTCTAATATCTTCTGGAGGGAAGAAATAGATGCCAAATTAGTCCCCCTTCCCCTGAGGTGGAACTGTCCCGGTTGAAAAGGGGGCGGGGCTTACATCACAATTAAGCCCCGCCCCCGTTTCGGCCCACGAATCTGGACAGTCCTGTCTCAGGTAAGGGAAGGGGGGGGCCCATGTGCAAATCCTGCACACGGGCCCCCTCACTTCTTAAAACGCCCCTGACCACAGTGTCTAATATGGGGCTAAAAGGTACAAAAAAAAATGCTGGAGCCTATAGTTGCAAAGGGGAGGGGGCTCTGACCTACATAAAGGTCTAATAAAAGCATTTAAGTGGCTCTAAGAAGCTTTTTGTCTCCAAATGCCTCTTG
This sequence comes from Limnodynastes dumerilii, assembly GCA_011038615.1. Lineage (NCBI taxonomy): Eukaryota > Metazoa > Chordata > Amphibia > Anura > Limnodynastidae > Limnodynastes > Limnodynastes dumerilii. The sequence continues at coordinate 588,143 of WWET01000573.1, read as the reverse complement.
GCGGCTCCGGGTGCTGGCTGTTAGGTAGTGTCAATCTTCCTTATAGCCTCAGGCACTAATATGCTTGATTATCCTTAACAGGCCAATTTCAATAGGTCTACTAGGAGTATGGAGCGGCAGACTCTCCTGGCTCTTGTGCTGCTATATTTTGCCTGTACGTCAGCATTCCCACCATCACCACACATCTACTCTCCATGGTCCTGATCCACCTTATGGAGAACGGACCAGATCCAGAGTTTGGTACTTCACCCTACTTACGCACGCAAGTAGGGGTGTCTGGAGGGGAGGGAGCATTCAACCTCCAGATGTTTTTTAGATCTCCTATCTTACAGAACTCAGCTTTGTACAATGGGGCTCCATTTACTAAATGATGAAGACACAGTTGCAAGGCTCGCTGCAAGGTACGAGGTGCAGCGAGCCTTGCATTGAATAATAACATTCATAGTGAACGTTATAGTAAATGGAGCCCAATATGAGATCCGTCAGGCGGGGCAGGTCTTCCCCTCCACCCATACAAAGTAGGCAAGGTGGGCGGGGGAAGATGTAAATTATACATTAGGGGCTGGGGAAACTACTTATGCACCGATCAGCGGGCGTACGGACCGCTGATCCACGTCTGTTTTAAAGGCTGCTCACGGCAGCGTGTTTGCCATAAAATCCGCACAACAGAGGGAAGTGACAGGTGGAGTTCACTCCTCTTCGTCTTTAAGACCCCCCGCGCATATACGGATTGAATCCCCCGTGCAAAAATGTTTTTAATATAAAATAAAATAAGCCGCTTGCTTAAAAACAACATTGAAATTGATCTGCTTTTAATGTATTTTTTACGTTTAAAAAATGTGAACAAGCTCCAGGACACTGTAAAATCCCTGTGCCTTTTATATCCAAGGGCCCTCTTCTGTGTAATGGTTTACTCCTCTTCTACAAGAAGGCAACGGCAAACACTTTATTAATGCCCTGCAGAAATATTCTAAGTACAACTAGCAGCGGTAAAGGCGAAACGAACGCCTCCCTCACTGAAACACAGCAGCTCCTTTCCAAATTCTGTACTTTACTGACAGAAACACACTGACTATTTGTTACAAATGATTGTTATAACAGCTTCCAATGACAATACAATACATTTTTCAATTTTTTCCCTTAAAATGACTACTTATTGACTGTTTCACAGGCAATTTTATTATTTACCAGATGGTGCTTTGAAAATGTCTTTTAACTGTAAAATACTTACAGGACAGTTTAAAAATTGAAATGTGTTAAAGTGATACCCTGGGGATAGAAAGCATATGTCTTGAGTTGGTGTGTGGACTAAATTGCACAGTTGTATTACCTGCTGTGACATGAAATGGTTTTTGTGACACGGGTTGAATGCTTAGAGATGCTTTTGATTATGTGCATATATGCACAGATTTAATTTTTGGAATTGTCTTAAAATCTGCTACTTTGGTCCAGATTCACAGTTACGTTGTTTTCATCTTATGTACGTTGTTTTAAGAATTGAGCTACTACTCATACAAATATTGAGCATGGCAATCGTTCCTTGTCAAGCTTTTCTGAAACAATCATTACATAGTCTTTAGCTTCCTCTTAGCTCAGACCACCTATAATACTAAAGGGAGTAGCTTATAGTATCGCTACTAGAGCATCTCAGCTTATATTTATCCTAGTTTTAAAACCTAGTTTTAAAATACAGCACTGATAACTAAGATCTTCGGAGCTAATTTATAGGTGTTTAACACTTTAGCACATGTACTCAAGATCTTTTTAGGTGGTGGTATGGTGATTTAGTAGTGGCGGTATGGAAATGTAGAAATGGCGGTATGAAAATTTAGTTGTGGTGGTATGAAAATTTAATAGTGGCAGTATGGAAATTTAGTAGTGGTGGTATGGAAATGTAGAAATAGCGGTATGGAAATTTACTTACAGTGGTGTGGAAATTTAGTAGGGGTGGTATGAAAATTTAGTAGCGGCAGTGTGGAAATTTTGTAGCGGCAGTATGGAAATTTAGTAGCGGCAGTATGAAAATTTGTAGCGGCAGTATGGAAATTTAGACATGATAGCAAGGAAATTTAGAGGTAGTGGTACAGAAATGCTGCAGTTGTGGAATAGAAATTCTATTAAAAGTTCTATTAAAAATGTAGATATGGAAACTTGGAAGTAGCATTGTGGAATATTAGAAGTGGCATTATGGAATATTAGAAGTGGCATTATGGAATATTAGAAGTGGATGTATGGAAATTTAGAAGTGGTGGTATGGAAATTTAGCAGTGGTGGTATAGAAATTCTGAAGTTGTGGTACAGAAATGTAAAAGTTCTCTTAAGAAATGTAGAAGTGGTGACATTGAAAATAAGATGTGGTGGTAAAGAAAATTTAGAAGTGGCGACACAGAAAGTTAGAAGTGGTGGCATAGAAAGTTAGAAGTGGAACTATAGAAAATTAGAAATGCTGTTACAGAAATTTAGAAGTGGTGGTAAATTTTGTAGTGGTGGTACATAAATTATGAAGTTGCAGTATAAAAATGTAAAAGTGCTATTCAGAAATGTATAAGTGGCGGTATAAAAATTTAGAAGTGTTTTTACATAAATTTTGAAGTGGTGGTACAGTATCGAAATTTAAAAAGGGCGAGATAGAAATTTTAAAGTGATGAAATAGAAATTTGTATGGAAATTTGTAAATGGTGTTATAAAAATTTTAAAGTGCAAATTTAGAAGTAAATGTGATTGAATTGGATTATTTTACAATCAAAACAATAGGTGAAAACAGCAATATAAAAAATACCATAGTATTTCAGCCCACTACAACCAATTCCCCATGTACAATAATGTTAATACCTGAAGCCTAGATATTTCCTTGACTTCCACCCAATTTATTAAAAGCCAAGAGCTACCATAGCACTTTTGGGTTAAGCATAGCACTTAAATAATGCCATACATCTCTGCCATAGTTATAAGAAAGCAATGAAAGGAAACTTAGGGCAGATCACATTTATGTACACAATCAGTACACATTTACACTAGCCAAAACAAATAATGTATTGGATCTTTTGCAACAATGTTGTCCAAGAATGAATCACCTACAGAGGAAACAGTTTATAGGTGAAACGCGTTAAATCTACGTAACTATATTTAATCCAGCTTAATTTTAATTGCAATTAGCAATTCTGAAGGACAACCTTCCTGAATAAATTAGCTATTAAGGAAATTATTGTTTGATCTAACCTAATAACCATTGCTCAATTTGTCACTATGTATAGACCACTAAAATGTGATAAATAATAAATAACGTTTAAAATGACATGAATATTTTATGCGGAATCATGTTATGACAGCATTTTACTGAACAGTCATTGTAAAATAAAATTAAAATATGCTTTGACTATTAATCAAGTATAGCAAATAATACAAGATCAATGTCTCTATGAAATTTGGACTAATTAGATTGAATGTTCTTATAAATAGAAGCTGACAGAGAAAGACATATTAATCAAACTGCAGGGTTAGGTATTAAAGAACAAGCTATCAAGGTGCAACAAATCGTATTTGTTCTTGAAAGACCTTCAGCGCATCTGAATAATGAAACATTTACAACCTTAAAGCAGGTCACAATAAATTAGTTTCAAGTGACGCTTCATATGTTATCATATATTGCAAAACCTGGCACATGAAAATCTGTTTTCATTAACTGTGGATTTGGAATAATGTACTTGCTCTTTAGATAATATTAAATGCAAACTCCAAACCCTTAAGGGACTGTTTTGCAAATCTAACTCCAATCCTATCTGCAGCTGATAGTTGTACACACTCTAAGTATACAAACATTGCTTGTTCTGACATACCTGCCATGTTCAAGAAGCGGATTTTAAGCAGTGTTGTATTAAACCCTGTGGAGGCCCCTAGCCAGTCGAAATTTCAGGACCCCCCCCCCTTGCGCACGCCCTAGTAAGATAACATTGAACTACGTAGTGTTCACGTCAGACGCTAAATTGACATTACCATCACTGCTGTACTTTACACTTGCACCGAAATTTTTTACAAACTGACAGCTGACAGAAGAAAAAACTTAATATAAACTTAATATAAAATTAATATAAAATAGGTTGTGATGGGTGAATGATCAACGCTGGTATAAAAATAAAACTATTTATTAAACATATATAAAAAGCAAATGTGTGCAAAATCAATAGGAACACGTGAAATCAGGTTGGAAAACTGTCAGGAGCCACAGCTAATACAAATGGCAATGTCTCATAAATACGATATTTTCGCTATAGAGCTTTTATTGTAAAGTTTTAATTTATTTGAGTTGATTATTTTATCTATCATTTGAAAACAATTTAAGAAAGCTTGATTGTAATTTTCTCTCAAGATCAAATTAATGTTATTTTGATCCGTTGTCACGGGGCCCCTAAAAGATGTGGGGCCCATATTTGGTATTCTGATAATGATTATAGGTGTTTTTTGTGGGTGTGGTTCCCCTTTGCGAACGGCCCTATTTCGATATGGCCCTTCTCTCACAGCAAGTTCCGAACTGGCTGGGAAATTGATTACTTCTGCTTTGAAGAGGCAAAGCAATTGATCCGAACATGGTGCTCCGAATGGTAAGTATCCCCAATCCTTTCCCTGATCCTTCCCCCGCAGCCTGACCCTAATCATCCTTCCCTAACCCTTTCCTTCTATTACCCTGTTCCTAACCTTTCCTTCCCCGCAGCCTGATCCTAACCCTCACTTCACCACGGCCTGACCCTAACTCTCCCTTCCCTGCAGCCTGACCCTAACACTCCCTTCCCTGCAGCCTGATCCTAACCCTAACTCTCCCCTTCCACGGCCTAACCCTCCCTTCCCCAGAGCCTAACCCTAAACCTCCCCCTAACACTGAAAGTCCTTGGAGAAGTTACTTACCTCTCCTGCGGCAGGTCTGTGGCGGGTATGCACTTCCGAAAAGGAATGGGTGAGTATATTGATCTGTATAATCAACCATTGATTAAAAAAAAATCTAAAATGGTAGCTATTCGAAATAGGGACAACCAAAATTGAGCATTCGTCTGTCTAACTTCCGAATGCCAACTATCGTAGCGGGGACTCCCACCGGTTCTTTGTTTATATCAAGTCCTGTATTCTGTATCATTTTAGGGTTTAAATTGACAAAATTTGTATTTTAAAAGACTGACCAAAGTGACCAAATAGTACATATAAAAACTTCTTTTTTTACCCTAAAAAGATATCCAATTAAAGTTGATGAATACTCTATCTTAACTGAACCTCATTATCGGACGCTATGGCCACAGTGGATATGTGTCATATGATCAACTCAAAAGCTTGACACTATAATTTACTGTATGCTTGGCCAATTGCATGAAATACTGTTGGATGTGCAAACCATGTAAACCTCTGATTGGCAACCTGATATACTTCATGAATTACATGCCCTACTGTAACCAAAGTGCCTCGAATCAATTCTTAAAACAACGTACTTAAGACGAAAACTACGTAACTGTGAATCCGGACCAATATTACTACTACTAATAATAATAACAACAACAGGCCTGATCCGTTTGAGTGAGGGGAGTGGTTACGCAAGCGCTTGCATAAATGTGTGAATACAGCAGGA
>WWET01000573.1:571884-582512 GCA_011038615.1 Limnodynastes dumerilii | reverse complement strand
CAGCATGAATCTGCTCTTGGTTATCTGCTCATGCTGCATTAGGAGATCTGAGTGCAGCCCAATTGGATTTAGTATCCAATACAATATTTCCTATTAGTATCAGCACAAGGTGGCGGGATATATTCTTGATTATTATCCAGTGTGTGGTCAATATAAGTCACACTTGGAGATGTTTGAACTAAACATGCCTTAAAAACACTGCACTGGGCAGCTAATCAATTTACTAGGAACCAATGACATTTCTGAGTCATGAGGTCACCAGCGATGGTTACATTAGTCCCCTGTAATGGCTGCTTCCTCATTAATATTGTTTACCAGATTGGCTTTCAACACTTTGCCTGTGGGCAATGAGTACATTTTAAATTGTTAGCTTTTTCTTTAGAATCTTACAAAGTACTAATATTTATTAAAATGATATATAAATCTTAAGTTGATGAGAGTGTAGCTGATCTTTTTACTTTTCTGCACCCCTCTTTGCTGGTCACTGATATATTCTACAATTAATATGTCACAGTTAGAGAAGAAAATCTGTTCTGAATTAGGAGGTTTATTTTTGCCCTTGTATCATTAAAATGAAACACGAGAGGCTACAAAAATTATAAGCAACAATGTCATTTAATAGACTATTGATTTTACATGCCATTGCTAAGATGACAGGCAGTGATGTTCACAATGTCATTCTGAGAATCATTCTCACAAATAAATATTTTTTCTCGACGTTTTGATTTAAGCCTAAAGTCCATGCGGAATTATGGGAGCAACATGAATACTACAGAGGCAATCAATACCAAATCTATCTGTTGGGATGATTTGTAATCAGACACGCAACTTGTATATATGTGAATCGATCCATGGGTTATGTCGAGCCCAGATAATCTATAGTATCATTTAATCCAGGTTATAATTACTCACATTCAATCTACTTTAGTGCATTGCGTAAGCATTGTTGTATGTTGTTGCTTTTATGACTGGAATGTGTCTTTTGTTTGCAAAGCAAGGACATTAGTATTTTAAATAAAAGAAAAACAGACATCTACAATGATAGCAATTCCCTGGAAAATAGTTCACAGTCTCATGGTGTTATTTTTGAATGGGTTGCTTTAGAGAATAAAGGAGAGATGATTTTCCTCTTTTTGATTGGAGTGTACTATTGCTCAATTAGGATCCACCAATACACATGATGGAGTTGTCCCCTGACACCTGCAGATGTTTCTATTTTTGTCACCAAATAAAAAGAAAAGTGGTACACTAGGAAGATTGTCTGAAAACTTAAAGGCCTTAATATCCAACAATCTCTCTTCTTATACCTTCTGCGAAACCATGCATTTTAAGATGGAAATTCAACTTACTCGTTTGATAAATGGGTAAATAGACCTTTTCATAAACCAGTCCCTTTGATCTGCTGCACAATTACAAGATGTTACACCCTGGACTGCCAGTTCTGGTTTTGCCTCTAGGGGCAGACTTGGACTGATGTTTCATATTATGGACTTTTCTTCTAGCTAACCTAGAGGCTGCTGTTGAACACTCTTTGGGACTAATCATGTTATGTGACTCTTTCTGGGACTACTTTGTGTAATTGCCTGTTATCCTACACCTGTGCTCTGGTTATAAATATCCCATCATTCCAGAGCAAGGTGTGGGTTAATGTTTCCTGTGATCTGCTTCCTGTGCTGCATGTTTGTTTGCTCTTCTATTCCATGGTCCTGTTATCTGATTCTCCCTGTCTCTGTTCATCTTGGATCCCTGCTTCATACCATCTGTACCTTACTTTCTGGAGTTTAATTGGATTTTCTTGCTTACTCCCTGCAGGTTACCTATACCTGCATATTACACCTGTGGACTAATTTGGACTCCTTAGGCTGGGGTTGTACCCACTCAGCACTATTTATTTTTCTTCTTGTTTGTCACTTTCTCTTTTTTGTCACTTTTTCACGGATTGATGGTTTGGTTACACCCTTATGGGCTCTGACCCTGAGATCTGGGAGGGGGGGGTTGCATGGCCCTATGGTTCCTACCACACTGGCCCACTGTTACTTCTCCAATTGCTTGGCAAGAGGGAGAGGAACAGTTGACAGTTGTTGCGTCCTGGGTGACCCTCATGATGATCCCAGGGACAAGTTCGAGGGCCCCCTATCAGCAGCAGAGGCTGCCGATTTTTTCCGCTCCAGTGGTCTTTACTGGCTACAAAGTGACAGGGATAGTTGGAGTTCTTCTCTTTTGGGAGAAAATAAAAAATAAAAATAAAAAGGTCTAGAACCACTGAAACGTTGGATGTTACTGTTGGATTGAATAAATGGATTGCAAACCTATGGTGATAGTTACACTTTGACTTATGGTAATCTTAACAGAAACATACTACAACATTTTTATAGACTGTGGGCCAGATCCTGAGCTACGTCTCCATTACGTTTCAAGACGTAGCGTATTTACTATGTACTCCCCTAGGCACTCCCCTACCTCGTACGTACTTTGGCCGTTTTTACGCTTGCCGAACCCTGCCTTAACTTTACACAGCGTAAGTACTGACGTACGTACAGGCTGCACATACGTAACTGCCTAAGCACACCCAGATAGCTGGATTTAAATGCCTCCCCTCGCCTCCGAAGCGTAATTACAGGTGTCATATGGCTGGCCCGCACCCTCGTTCGTAGTTACGCAGTTGATACTAGGCTAGTACATACTTTCATCGTTACGTGGCGTAACATCTGGCGCGCATGCGCAGTACATACAAGATTGCGTTTTTACGTCAATGGCTAGCGTACTTAGTTCTGGATATACCCCTATGAAAATAGTCTACAAAATTATTTAAAATCTACTAAAGTTTAAATGAGGCTACAATTTATGTAGTTGAATTTTTTTGGCTGTCACTATTGATATACATGCTTGAAAATGTCATTTTATTGACAGAGCAGCAGAGTATTTGTTATAAACTCCCTTGAAAATACATTTTGAATAAACATAGGTTAGATCTTAGGGTTCATTGTTCTGGATCGCATCAAAATTCCATGTTCCTGTTTGGTTTTATTCTAATAGGAGGTTACATAGTGGCTGGTAGAGGAGCGTTAATGGTGAAAGAGCAGATTGTCATTTTTAAAAGCGTCTGAGCATAACATAATTGTCTGTAACGCAATGGCGGCTAATCAAAAAGCCTGTTGTGTATCGCCGCAAATAAGATGGAGAGAAGCGGTGCTAACATTTGTCAATATACATGTGGTCAGAGGCTCGGGATGAGTGATTTTCTTAATTCATTACAAGAAATGGGTGGCTAAAGGCCAGAATGAAAATGAATTTAGCTGTCAGGGCTTCTCTGTAGCTAATCATGTGGCAGCATTTAATAAGACTATCCTTCTCGGGGAAAGCCTGAAATAGATGGGGCCATTGACAGATGTATGAGATGCAGTGATGATGGAGATAGGCCATGAAATCAGGCTTGTCATTTTCTGGAACATGCAAATTGTCTCTTTGCTCATTGCGCACGCAGGCCCTGATCCAGAGTTTTAGCACATCGGATGCGCCTTCTGCTGGTCAAACTGCGTGCGCCCTGTCCTGTTAAAGGGATAGATCCAGAACTATGTACACAAGTGAATATATGCTAGCTGCTAGCGTAAAAGCGCCCATTAGTACTTACTTTGCATGCGCGCGGCAGATGTTACGCCACGTAACTCAGAGCGTAAGGGCCAGTCATGTATCATCATCGTAACTATGTACAAAGGGGCGTGCAAGCCATACAACACCCGTTATCACGCTTTAGAGGCGGGGGGAGGGGCATTTAAATCATACAGTATGGGCGTGCTTATGCGCGTAAGTACGTTCAGCCATTACAGCCGACAGGAGTTACGCTTGGAAAAGTTAAGGTAGGGTTTGGAAAGCGAAACACGGCTAAACTACGTGCGGCCGAGGGGAGTGCCAAGGGGAATGCGTAGTAAGTATGCTACAATAGGAAACGTAATGAAAACCTAGCTCTGGATCTGGCCCAAAGTCCATACACACGACAGTTTTTTTTTTTTAACGATAATGGTTCAAGTCACCCGATAAAGGAGTGTTGTGAACGATATAGTGCAAGTGTGTACTCTACAACGATCATGGCTGATCATTGCAAAGTACAAAAAAATGGTTTGATCGCCTCTTTAAAAAAGGTTCATTTTAACGATCAAACCATTCAATAATAAAGGCTCAACCGAAAATCGTCTGTTCAGGCCTACAGTATATTCAATGCTTTTATCATTTAGCTGTTGGCGATTCAAAAGGTGTTGGAGGCTGGGGGGTGTAATGCAGCTGCCTATACACGTTTCCATGTTTCAAATGGAATTTGAACTTTTGGGACCATATTCACACTTAAGAGGGAGTTAGCTATAGACAGATCCGCACCTAACTCACTCCTGCAGCCCCCAACCCGCCCCTCGTTTTTAGGTACTTAGGAGTGGCATATGGCTACCTTATCTTACTGTGCATAGTTTCCTTCTAAATAAACTACTCCTAACTGGTACGTAGATCACTATAAATGTATTACAGCGCATGTGCAGTAGTTACATTTGGCAAATTACGCACCTAGGAATCCAGAGCTTCTTAGGTGTGAATACAGTTATTTGTGTTTATTAATGAAATAAAAGCCCCTAAACGTTTATATCACTATTTTAAAAAATGCCGGAGCAGAATGTGCTGCAACACATTGCTATTCAGGGTAAAAAATAAAACAAAGACTTTATAAAGTAGTGTTTGATCACAAATGTATTTTAAAACACAATTGACTCTTAAATTTAAGCTTTTATTATTTGTAATGTGTTAGACTGTGTGAATTGCATTCTGTACACCAGGAGATCTGCAGTGCGCGCATGCACGCATGCGCCGATGTTACAATTAGGCTTACTTATGTGGAAGTAGAATAACATATGTAAGTCTGGATCTGTTCCTATCTGCATAACTTGCAAAGATCTGTTTCTGGATTGGCTGTTCAGGCCTACAGTATTTTCAATGCTTTTATCATTTAGCTGTTGTTTAGTGGGTACTTGGCAGTGGAGACAGGGGCGGAACTACTATTGGTGAAATAGGTGCAGCGGCACCAGGTCCCATGCTGATACAAGGGCCCACAGCCGTCATCACTGCATCGCTGAAGCTCCCCAGCAGATTACTTGTGATATCATCAGAGCCAAAGCATGTTTTTTGCACCTGGGCCCACAACTCGCTAGTTCCGCCTCTGATAGGAGAACAGGTATTCTGCTGCCATTGAAACAGACCGTCACGCCGTTGCAGATGCTTATCAGTCCCTGGCTGTGTTGTCTGTCAGAATGGCCGAATTGGATTCTTGCTTGTGTTGAAATCGACTGTATTATGAATATTCCAATCTGGAATTGGTACTACAGCTAATAGCCCGATTTCAGATAAGTACACATTCCCAATCTGTGGCACGCTGCAGGGATGGGCTCCGGCGGGCTGGTGAAGGGTAGGCTGTGAGAAGTGGAGGTAAGGCTTATAGTTAGGATGATAGAAGGGGAGGGCTAGGATTAAAGTTATGCTGATAGAATGGAAGGGCTAGGGTTAGGCTGATAGAAGGGGAGGGTTAGGATTAGGCTGATAGAAAGGGAAGGTTAGGGTTCGGCTTATAGAAGGGGAAGGATAGGATTAGGCTAATAGAAGAGGAGGTTAGGGTTAGGCTAATAGAAGGGGAGGGTTAGGATTAGGCTGATAGAAGGGGAAGGGTAGGGTTCGGCTTATAGAAGGGGAAGGATAGGATTAGGCTAATAGAAGGGGAGGTTAGGGTTAGGCTGATAGAAGGGGAGGGTTAGGGTTAGTGTTAGACTGATAGAAGGGGAGGGTTAGGAATAAGCTTCAAGACATGGACGGTTTAGGTTAGGGTAATAGAAGGGGAGGTTTGTTAAGGTGAGGATTAGGATAAATAGGGAAACATCTTACGTGTCATCGTTGGAGCAATGGCAAGCTAATTGCTGGCGGTATCCACGCTGTCTAAATTTAAGCCACAAAAAAATTCTCGCAGTCGCCCCAGGTTTGCTGGAAAAGGATTTGTCGCAAATTGGCATATTGTGCCAGCAAACCACACCAAACTGGGCATGTGCCAGATGAAGGGGTGTTCTGCCGCTGCCCATGGTAAGCTGTGATATATACCTTCCTACAACCACTATCCTAGTTAGTCTGTCAATATATGTTCTATTGATTTACATAGTGTGGTTAGCAAGGCATTTGAAATGATAAATTATGAAAATGAAAACACAGAGATACGCTCCGATTCATTATCAAGTCTTCTATTCAAACGTTGATTGGTTAAGAACCAAGAAGACAAAACAGAGTGATGCGTAATTCATTGCCCCCACACACAAGCAAACCAAACTTCTAATCAATAGAATGTAAAGTAGTTGAACAGATTTGGACAATTTCCCTGAGCATAATAATAGCCGGTTTTGTTTTTTGACTGCAGTTTCTCGCTGTTTGGTATAGACAGAGTATATATAGAATTTTATCTCCGAAGGTGTCTCTAAAGGATTTGTTTCCTTGCTGTGCTGTGCCTCCTGTCACACACACTGCTCTGAAATATCATCTTTCCACTGACTGCATGGGGTTCTAACACATACAAGCTGTGCACTAAATGCATTGTTTCGGAAATAATTTCATCTTAAAGTCGCAGTCAGGTATTTGCTGCTGATGGATATGCTCAATCGCTTTAGATCAGACTACAGCCTACGGAAATAAGCAGTAGCATTTTACCTGTGTGTCTTTGGGATATTTATGATGTTCATTGGAGCAGAATTTGGAATTTTCATTAAAGGCTGAGTACCGACACATTGCAGAGAGTTTTGTGCATTTGCTCATGTGACTGAAACTTTTTCTCACAAACTTTGTATAGAGGTGGGGATGTTTAGTGCCAGTGAAAGTGGAATCTGATTGGTTGCTTATTAGAAATTATTTGCTATGGCTAACACATTTTTATTGGCTGGGGATTGAGCCTGTGGGATTATTTAGAACATTTTGAAGAAATATAGGCGACGGCAGATAAGAGCCACATGGCCCATCCAGCCTGCCCAGTTGTTTATTTAAAACTATACTGACCATAGACTCTATTTTTCCTCAATTTAGTTTGAGATTTAGAATATCCTTATAGTTATCCCAAGCATTTTTAAACTGTTCTACTGTGTTAGCCTCAACCACCTCAGAAGGGAGAATATTCCACTTATCTATCACCCTTTCAAGTCATTTTTCCACACATTTCCTCTGATGAATCTACCACCCTCCAGTTTATATTCATGCCCTAGTGTTCTATTACACCTCTTCCTCTGAAAAATGCCCCCTCCTCTAGCCGGTCACAACCATTGATATATGTGAAAGCTGCTATCATGTCCCCCCTCTCCCTTCTCTGCTCCAAGCTATACATGTTTAGTTCCTCTAGCCTTTCTTGGTATGATTTGTTACAAAGGCCATGGACCATTTTAGTTGCTCTTCTTTGCACAGTCTCTAATGTATTTATGTCTTTCTGGAGATATGGCCTCCAGAACTGAACACAGTATTCTAGGTGAGGTAGCAACGATTCATAAAAAGACAAATGAGAAAATGCAGGTGTTCCAATGAACCAGCTCAAAGCAGTCCAGTATCCCAGCTCTTAACCTTAGGAATATGCAATTTGAGACAGGGGACTTGGTAAATAAGGGTATGTGTGGCCATACCCAGGAGTGTGCCAAGCACTCTGACAGGCAGCATCCCCTTATCCCCCTCCTATCTTTATAGATCATACTTGCTGCTATTTATTTCCCTTCCAGGATATTCTGGGACTTGATGACACGAATCTCTTCATCAAAATCTGCCCGCAAATGGACAATTCTATTGGTCTCAACATTAAGTTGTATGGGCAGAGCCACCTTGCCATGCTTTGAATAAGCAATTTTTATTATCAATCCCAGCTGTGGCCCTAATGTGGGAGGGGTCTCTCCCTGTTGTCTGCCAGTGCTGTCTAAATTTTGGGAATCTTTCCCCCACAAGAGACAAAATTGGCCAGGTTAACCCTAAAATGAGGACTTTGCAACCAGAATTGTAATTATAGCACCTGTCTGAGGTAAAACTAATGCTCCCCTGGGATGTAGTTGCCACTGCGATGGCCCATATTGATACTGATACAGCTGACATCTTATTTAATGATGGCACTTTTTAATGAAGAATATTTCAATCCTGGAACAAATATAATGTCAATGGGCTGGATCCAGACTTAAGTAAGTGCTTGAACTTAGTTACTCCTGAGCTAAACCATGTTCATTGCAGAGGAGTCATAGTTCATCTGTTGCAAACAGTATTAGAGTTGAGAGGTGACGTTCCCTATCCCAAGTCTAAATAACAGTGTGTAGTAAGCAATTCAAAGATATATCCCTGCATGCAAAGAATAAAATTAACTTGACTCCCCCTGAAATCAACATGGCTTAGCCCAGAAGTAACTAGTTTCAAGAACTTACTTTAGTCTGGATCCAGCCCAATGCTCTTGTTTCAATACGTAGCCGTACTGGCTACTGTTAGACTGCAGGATAGGAAAGGTTAGGCTTAGGCTGCAGAGGTTGGAGGATTAAGGTTAGGCTGTGGAACAGGGAAGATCAGGGTTAGCCTGTGGAGAGGGGAGGATTAAGGTTAGGCTGAGGGACAGGAATGGTTAGGGTTTGGAGTAGGTCAGGGTAAGGCTGAGAGATGAACATAGGTATGGTTATGGAAGAGTTAAGGTTAGGCTGTGAGATGGGGATGGTGAGAGTTGAGGAGGATTAAGGTTAGGCTGCGGAGAGGGGAGGGTTATGCTTATGGTTCGGGGGAGGGTTATGCTTAGGGTTCGGGGAGGATTAAGGTTAGGCTGCGGAGAGGGGAGGGTTATGCTTAGGGTTCGGGGGAGGGTTATGCTTAGGGTTTGGGGGAGGGTTATGCTTAGGGTTCGGGGAGGGTTAAGGTTAGGTTGCAGGAGGCGATGGTTAGGGTTAGGATGAAGTAAACTTACCTGTCATATTCAGAGTCTTCATAAAGACCACAGTCACGGGAGTAACTGCTAAAAAATACATCAGTCGCGAATCACCGCCGCAAAGTGATCAGATTATTGGCGCAGCACACTGCAACCTGCTCCCCTTTAAGGAAGCAAAATTGCTAATAACAGAAATTCTTCCACCAAAAATATTATTTTTCTTTGACAAAGTAAAGAGTATCTATCATTTTAGTCAACAATTTCTAATGTATTCTTGACTAAAAATAGACAAAGTTTTCACAACTTCTGCAGTCAAGTCATTTTAGGATTTTGTCTTCGTGATACAGCACATAGTTTCCTAAATTGCTCTCACCCTCATATGCACGTTTCGTCACATTCACTGGGAGAGTGAAATGCTGCAGGAAGTATCAGGATTGTAAGAGCAAAATCTAAGGTAAAATATATGTTGCTATATATGGGTCAACTAATAGAAGCATTCACATATGTGCATATGAATTAGAGAAACCTGTAATAAGACCATGGGATCAATGTGAAGGTATCTGTTGTGACATTAGGCCTGATCAAGAACTACGCTTCCCCGCGATTTTACGCGTGGCGGAGACGTAAATTCGCAGATTTGAACGCACTGCGCATACGCACCATAGAAAATACGCACATTCACGTAGCGTAATTTTGAACGTATGGGTGATTCACGTATGTCTCACGTAAATACTTACGTGTGGGGGCGTGCCAAATTTACGTTACTCGAAAATACGTCTGAAATACGTGAAGTAGGCGGGGGGTGGTATTTAAAGTGTACAGTATGGGCGTGCTTAGCTGCGTAAATTCGTTCAGCCCATACGTACGCGTGCATATGACAGCGGTTATGCTGGAACAAGTTAAGGTAGGGTTTGGGAAGCGTATCTTGACAAAATACGTCCGTGCAAGGGGTGTGCCGAGGGGAGTGTAGCGAATTTACGTGCACGAAAATACGTACCGCGAATAAACGTACGGCACACGTAGTTCTGGATCTACCCCATTGTTATATAGGTATTGTGCCAGGTTTTTTTTGGGTGCAGGAAGTGTGATCTCATACATGGAGTGCCAAGCGCTGTTTTAAGCGGTCACCGTCGGCGAGCTGCTAACAAGCAGATATCCCACCAAGCTCCGCCCTAGTCCCGCCAAGCCCCGCCCATCTAGACTCAGACCCAATAGCAAGATCTGTCACATCCCTCCCCTAATGATGGGACTTGCATTTTCATAACTCCTGGGGTGCCATCTCTGCAAGTCACAATGGGAATTTGCACTACATGTTTCTGTGAATGAGAAAGTGATGGCAAAAGCATTTTGTAATCCTACACAAGTCAAAACATGTGGATGAGTTCTTTTTGCATCTCACTTATAACTTCACACAATATTTCCCTGTGAGAATTGTTTTTTCATTGTTCTACAGGTTATAGTTTATAGATCCAGATTCTCCATCTATCCATCTTCTGCCTTCTCTTTCCTTCATCCCGATGTAATAAGAATACTTTCCCACCAATCCTCCTGGGTGCTTTTGCTTTTTCATATTTGTGTTGTATTGGCCGTATTTCAGTCTGTAAAGAGCAAAGATAATTGGCAGTACCTAAAATGCGAATGTGTATTCCAGGGGGCAAAGATTACAAATGACAATTTCTGTATGTATGTATAT
>WWET01000573.1:544177-560619 GCA_011038615.1 Limnodynastes dumerilii | reverse complement strand
ACACACACCTCACAATGCCTCCGTGCGAGACCCTTACATGCAATCCACTATTCTGTATGTGGGTAGGCCTACGTACAGTATGGTCACCAACTTTTTAAAATAAATGTCAGGGAGATTTTGCACTATCACCAAAGGGGTGTGTTATGTACCACCAAGGGGGTGTGTCCTGTACCACCAAGGGGGTGTGTCCTGTACCACCAAAGGGGTGTGTCATGTACCACTAAGGAGGTGTGTACTGTACTACAAAAATGGGGGTGTCCTGTACCACCAATTGGTTGTTACATGCAAATACGGTGGCTCCAGATTTCCTTTCCCTGATTTAAATCTATTGTATCTACTGCTTTTTGCAGAACTAATTGAACAAATCCGTTAAACTCTAGAACAACTTTTAATAAATTTTAAGGGGCTCTAATCATCGTCATTTGCATAGGTTTATACATTTTATACGTTAATGTTTTAATTAACATTTATTAAAGATTTAGAAAGATCTCTTAATAACATGCTATTTACTGTATGCCACATATAAGAGCATAGACTGAATAAGCTAATGTGCCTTGTGACCGTAAGGAAATACATTCATTTCAGGATATTTACACATTGCATTCCATTGTATATTCACAAAGTCAGAAAACCATAGCCTCAACTGGGACTTTTTGCAACCACAAACCTTTAAAATATGGTGCTCCCTTTTGGGACTATCATCAGTGGAATTATGTAGGTTTGATAGTCAGATAACACATTCACAGTCCATCTGCGAGACTAAATGGATTTGGGGCATATTCAGAGATCCGTTTTTTTGGGAAGTTCCGTGCGTATTTTTAGGATCGGATGAACTGCGCATGCGTAGTAACTAAATTTACACAATCTAAGTTGATTTTACGCATGGAAGTCCCGTAGGCACGGACTTGAGAATCGCACGTGAGAAAATACGTACAGAGGGGTGTGGTTATACTCCGTCAGGAGAAAGATACTTGTAAAGTGGTTGGGGAAGGCATTTGAATGACCGTTTGAGGGCGCAGTTAGTTATGTATGTACGGAAGTATTATACACTCGGAATTTCACACTTAAAGATAAGGGTGGTCGAGGCACTCGTAAGTCACCGTCAACCTATCCATGTGAGGAGAATGTCATGGGTGTTGCCCTGCAACTTCAGTGCGTTTAATTGCGTACTTTTTGAATACGGCCCTTGGTCTCCCTAAATTTGCACCAGGGCCTAGAAGATAAATGTTAAGCCCCTATCTCAATTAAACTTTAAATGTTGTGCAAAGTTTCAACACAATTATCCAAAAAAAAAAAAAAAGCTAAGAACAAACACATACAGTAATAACAAACAAAATATGGTGTCACAGCACTAATTCATTTGCCCCCTTCTTATGCATAACATATTTGTCTATATCATTATTAAGCTTTTAGTTGTGTTCAGTTTGTTGTTTAAAGTTGGCTTTGGAAAAACAAACAAACCAAAAAAAACATAATTAGCAAAATCAATATTTGTCACCAAATCAAACCCACAGGCATTGATTCTTTCCCAAGACTGCACATTGTGCATACCTTCTGTACTGCTCCATCCTTTGAATAAATGTTAGAATTGTAGTAATTAAACAGACATACAATATAGCACTGTTCATCCGCAGAGCGATAATGCTGGAGAAGGCGTTGTGTAAACTCAAGGGATTTTTTAATCTCTTTGCCTCTAAGCTTGGAATCACTGGTTAGTATAGTTTTATGGCGTCCAAACACTGTACTGCTGATGCTATCACAAAATAGATTTTTATCTCTTGCTGCTTACAGCGAAATAGCAAAGCCAACTAGTTTGTAACTCTAAAATCAAACATTGTACCTGAACTAATGCTGATTTGGATGCATATGAATCATTTTAATTGTGCCATAAAAATCCTGGGAGTGTGTTGCTATCAGGCAGAAATGCCATTGTGCGGGAGAGATTCTCTGTTCTATGGCAAATGTACATTTTTATCTTGGAATATCTACAAAATGTTTCTCTGGAGAAATCATAAGTTCAAGTAGTGAAGAAAACACAGATAACAAAAAATAACACCCCTAAATTATACTATCACAGGGGAGGAGAAGGGACAAAGGCCCAGATCCTAAACTATGTACACGAGCGACTTTACGCTAGCCGCTGACGTAAAATCGCCCATTAGTATTTACTGCGTATGCACGCGGCAGATGTTACGCCATGTAACTCTGAACATACGTACCAGCCATGCATCGACAGTGTAACTACGAACGAAGGGACGTGCCAACAATACGACACCTGTAATTACACTTCAGAGGCGGGCGAGGCATTTAAATCGTACAGTATGGGCGTGCTTAAGCACTTACGTATGTGTAGCCTTTACGTACGTCAGTAGATACGCTTTGAAAAGTTAAGGTAGGGTTTGGCAAGCATAAAAACGGCTAAAGTACATACGAGCGAGGAGAGTGCCTAGGGGAGTGCATAGTAATTACGCTAGCGTAAATACCCTACCAGATAAAACGTAACAAGCACTTAGGTCTGGATCCGGCCCAAAGCCACACATCATCTTGCTTTAGTATAGAGATACTATAGAGACCGGGTAAAGGATTTAAATCTGAAAAAAACAAAACACGTTGATATAACAAAAATACACTATTATATATTAGAGATGTTGGTAGAGAAGAGCAGCTATTCCATGTTTTGCTTTTGATCTTCATTACGGACTGAATTCACACTTAAGAAGCTGCGGCACTAGTGCAATCCTTTAGGAAATGACCTACTACGCATGCGAAGTAGGTCATTTATGCAATCTATGTACCATTTAGGTACGTAGATTGAATACTTGCGACCACACATAGAGATTTAAGAAGGAAGAGGTGTGCCATGACAGAAAAGTGAGTGGGGGAGGGATTTAAAACGGGATCTCCTTCTTAAGAAGGAAAATATGAACGGTTAGTTTAGGAAGCCCTATAGTACTCTTAAGTGACATAAGTTTCCTAAAAACGGGGGCGGGTTGTGGGGCAGGTCAGAGGAGTTAGGTGCGGATACTGCCGTACCTAACTCATTCTGATCTGTGAATAAGGAATCGGAGATATGATTTTGCTACTTTTTCCGTGCGTATTTTTAGGATTGGATTGACTGCTCATGCGTAGTAACTTTTTTTTACGCAAGTTACATAGGATTTAGGCACGGATTTCTGAATCGCACTTAGGGGTAGATCCAGAACTACGTGTGTGCGTACGTATTTTCGCGGTGCGTATTTTCGTACACGTAAAGTCGCTACACTCCCCACGGCACACCCCTTGCACGGACGTATTTTCTCAAATTAAGCGACCCAAACCCTACCTTAACTTTTCCTAACGTAACAGCATACGTCCGCGAACGGACGCAGCTTAGCACGCCCATACTGTACACTTTAAATACCACCCCCCGCCTAGTTCACGTAAAACGCACGTATTGTTCACTAACGTAAATTTGGCATGCCCACACGTAAGTATTTACGTGTGAAATACGTGATTCACCCATACGTTCTAAAATACGCTACGTGAATGTGCGTATTTTCTGTGGTGCGCATGCGCAGTGCGTACAAATCTGCGAATTTACGTCTCCGCCACACGTAAATTCGCGGAAATGCGTAGTTCTGGATCTGCCCCTTAGTGACATACATGCGGAGGGGCGGGGTTGTCTTCCGTACAGGCGCAGTTATGTGAAAGTGGGTGGTGGGAGGCATTTAAATGGTCTTTTGAGGGCACAGTTAGTAATGTACGCACGTACGTAAGCAACTTAGGCATGTAAATACACACGGACAGTTAAGGTTACCCTATAGAGTCGTAAGTCACCAAAAATCCGTCTGTGCGAGAGGAGCGTCATGGATGTTTCCTTGCGATGTACGTGCGTATATTTGCGTACTTATTACACACGTTTCTGTGAATCCGGAACACGTTCCTTTGTTTTTGTTTGAGATTTCGATTTTTTTTAAAGTTTATGAAAACAGCTAAAATTATTGTCATTTGTATGTGTTTTTTCTTCTACAGTATGTTTAACATCAATAACATTCATTCCCAGTTCAATTGGACCGTCTCACAGCTCATAATGTTCTTGCTAATGCTACTCTACTGGAAATTGGAACTGCCACCACCTCAAGTAAACATACAACAACACAGGGAAATAAGGGCTTTTACCTTTACGTTGCAGCGTAATCTGTTTTTTACAGCAGAAAGAAATGTCATTTTTGAAATGTCAGTATGTAGGTGTGCAGATGATAGGGCAAACAGACGCAGTAAGTACAGTAATATATACTGCCTGTGCAACAAACACAGTCTTCATTTAAAATACAAAAATGGAACGTTCAAGAATAGATACATATTTAGGAACACAAATAAATGTCTTATTTGAGATTTGATTATTTAGGGGTACAACAAACCCATGAATTAGAGAAATATATGTGTATACATTCCTAAATAGTTCTGATTGGCCTCAGATTTGATTAAAATAAGGAACGACCAATAGGGATCGGTCTAATACAGCATCCAATGATCTGAATGAGATGAGAGCAGGTAAATACATGAGAATAGATTGATTTCTAGAAAAGTACAAGTAGCAAAGAGAGCACAAAATAATAGACATATAAGCATACAGTAGGTGCAAAGAAATGCATGACAGATAAACAGAGGGACAGAGGACTCAAATAGACACAGACACTGTACACACACTCCTACAGCCAATCAGAAACATAGGTGTGTTCTGATTAGTCTCAGATTTGATTGACATAAGACACAGCAGATAGGGAGTAGGCAAATACTAGTCTAATATAGCATAATAGAATTTCAAACACACAAGATCTGAAAAACTAAATAGGATATAGTAAGGTTCAAAACAGAGAGTGGGGGTCTTGTTGAAGGTGATAGGGATATGGCAGATCATAATTGCAATTCATTTGTTCAATATTAACTAAAGAAAAAGAGGGTAAGGGACCACTTTTAAATAGGAAGACTATTGATATTAATGAGGTAATTACTACTTCTTTCACTGACAAGCAGGTATTAAAAGAACTTTCAAATCTTAAAGTGGACAAATCATTGGGGCCAGATGGGATACATCCTAGGATACAAAAAAAGAGTTTAGAGGGGTGCTGGCAAAACCATTAACCAAATAATGTGTATAGTCTCTAGAAATAGGAATGACTGCAGAGGACTGGAAGTGGAAGCAGGGAAGAAACAGGTAACTACTGACAAGTGAGCCTAAAATAATAGTAATAATAGGAAAAATAATGAAAACTTTGTTTAAGGAACAAAATGTACAATATCCTTAATCCAGTATCTTACAGGATGCCAAGCAGAATGGATTCACTGGGGGAAAATCATTTCAAACAAATCTTATTGAATTTTTTGACTGGGTCAGTAAAGTATTATATAAACTGTAACCATAGCTTATCTAGATTTCACTAAGGCTATTGACACCGTGCCACATTGCACACTGTTAAATAAGCCTGAAATTTGGTATTGGACTCAAAGATAGTTCTGTGGATACGATCTTGGTTACAGGATAGACAACAGAGTATTATAGTAAATTGAATCCCTTCTCAGGATGGTAATGTTACCAGTGGAGTTCCTGTACTTGGACCAGTGCTTTTTAATATTTTTAGTGATGATATTGCCAGTGGAATTGAGTGGAAAATATGCCTTTATTTCATATGACACAAAGACACAAAACAGGGGTTACACAAAAGAAGACGGTACACAAAATAGACTGCAAAGAAGAGCAACTAAATAATACATGATGTGTCACATAACCTAGAAACAAAAGAGCAATTTAAACATGCTTGTGATAAATATAAGGATATCCTAAATCCAAAACTAAATTGAGGGTAAAATAGGATCTAGGGTCAGAATAGTTTTAAAAACAACAAGGCAGACTGGATAGGCCATATGTCTCGTATCTGCAGTCCCTTTCTATGTTTCTCTTTCCTGTAAATTGGCGTTTTGTCTCAAATTTGAGAACCACATTTGATGGTAAGAACTGTGTCCTGTCTTGGTTCATCTCAGAACCGCAAAATTTGGATCTGTCGAATTTAACACTGCTCATCTTTAATTACTAGTTACTATGTAGACCAGTGGCAAACACAAATTTTGAAAGGGTGCTTTCCAATGTTTGTAATGTATGTGGGGTATATTAGAGGTCTGAATATGCCACACTTTATAAAGTATATGTGGGATGTATTGGGGATCTGGAAATGGCAATAAACATCAGACTACCCTTCACCCCATACCCAGTAGAGACTTTGGTTTGCAAAAAAAAAAAGGACTCTAACCGAGTCCTTGTATTTATTAACATAAATACAACAATAATACAAATTTGCATAATCACAACCAACTGAACAATATACATGTACAGATTCTGATGGTGGTGGGAGAAGGCAGTACAGGCCATCGCGCTCTAAGCCTTGCTAAGTGAATCGTCAGGAAGTGGGAGCCTGAAATCTACCCCACTTCCCTCTAAGCCTTGTCTAGCGACTAATCACGAAGCGGGGGCCTGAAATCTACCCCACTTCTATTGGCGCCCGCCTTCCGCCTGGGAGATAATTTGCGTTTCCTGACAGTTAACCCACTAAACACCGGGCCCACCCCTTAAAACAAAACGCGGTGCATAGCGGGCCAACAGAGAAGAAGACTCTTTGGCTCAACCCCCACTATGCCTCATGAGATAATCCCGGTGCACTGTACTGCCTTACCGCCGCTGTACCCCACCGCCACTGGGTTCCTCTGAAAGAGAAAGAAAATGACCAAATCCACGGTGTAGAACTCACAGCAACCCACATGGGGAGGGCGGGAGGGCAAATTCCACTCTTCTCAGGGGGTTTAAAGCTAAGACCCCCCCAGTCTCCTCCCCAGCCCCCTAATTGGATCTAAATTAACAATAATTAAACAAAATTATCAAAGCAATATAAGCAAGCCCCAACCTTTTTCCAACAATCTCCCTTAGGCTTATTTAACCCTTGGTTCACCTAACACTAGCTTAACATCTGGAGGGCACATGCGCCCTCCAGTCAAATCAGGCCACTTATGCACCTTGGGCCAGATCCTGAACTACGCCCGTGGGCGTAATTACGCCTGCCGTAAGCGTAATCTCAGCTAAAAACACGCACTGCACATGCGCGCAGTGACTACTTCCTGTCGTAACTTTGGGGTTGGCCATAGTTGAAAATAGGTCGCTCATAACATTAGTGTAATTACGGACGAATTTGCGTGTCTTTATTATGTTAGTCATGTAGGCGGGGGAGGCATTTAAATCATACAGTATGGGCGTGCTTAGTCAATTTCAACCAGACGTAATTACACTTGGAAAAGTTAAGATAGGTACGGTAAGCGTAAGGAGGTGAAATTATGGTAAACCGAGGGGAGTGTCTGGGGGAGTGCATTGTATTAATGCTGTGCGTAAATACCATCATTGCTAGTCCGTAGTTCTGGATCTGGCCCCTTGTGTGGGTAAGTGACCTGAAATTATCAGGAGAGCCACACGATGATCTGCGGGATCACACTATTTGTGCTATGCACCCTTAGACCTTTAGGTTCAGATTTACAAAGCTACGGGTTTGGAAAAGTAGAGATGTTGACCATAGCAACCAATCAGATTCTAGCTCTCACTTTCCTATTACATAATAGGGAATGTCAGCATCTACATTTCTGAAACTGTCAACAGCACCATCAGTATTATTTTGTGTGTTAAAGAAAAATCAGATCCAGACTCTTTTCACCAACTTAAAAAAACTCCATAGTTGTAAAATGATCCTGCGTTAAAAAGATGAAGATTTATAACACAAGAAGCGGAGTTTATTGTCTTATAGTTAATAGATCTAAACAAATATCTGATTCAAGTCTGAAGGCAAATTAAATGGAGTGGTCTCGTTTCAAGACTATATCGAAGCGCAATTAGTGGTTGACAATTCCTCACCTCTCTTGCTTACCATTCAGAGGGGCTTAATTAAAAATATATTCAGAAAGCCATTAAAAAGTCCCTTACTTCCATACCTTGAAAACCCACACACTCTTTAATTAAACAGCACAATAACTAAGCCAGCAAATCTTTACAGGACATTTCCATGGAGTTTTAATTCTTTCTCCTTTATATTTTTGCCAATTTGTAAAGGTTGAGAATCGGTATTTGTTAAATGCAAATTGAAAGCAATTGAAAAACAAACTCTATTTTACAACTGTGACCATGAATCTGTAAAGGATTAAAACATAAGGGACAGAATTAATTAGGAGAATTCCACCAAAGCTGTAATGGGCTTCTTTTCTTCAAAATTTGTATTTTCTGGCCAGATGGAGTTAATTAATTTTTAACATGTAAATGGCCCTGGGTTTTCTCATTCAATGCTATTTCACTGATCTAATCTGACTAGACAGTGGGGATTTTACATTGAGATACCGCCTCGCTGTCATTTATGACCTTTTCCGTTTAATTAAAAACAACCCAATTGATCTTATTATGACTATTAGATGAGGTGGTACATTTTAATGTAACAATACTGTTTTTGTGCCTTTGTGGTTTCTAATTAGGATATTAAAAATTAAGATTTTTTTTTTCAGTCTTAAACAAGAAAGAAAAATAAGCAGAGCAACTATATTAGGACTTAAAAGTGTTTTGTTTTACTGATAAAGTGAAACTAGGAAAATGTTATTTTCCGTTTTAGGCTATTATATTGGGTGTTGGATCAGTGAAACACTTTTAGGCATGTTAAAGATAGTTGTTCTGTCTGACTAATGGACATAAATTATGAAAACTAATCACATGAATACTACTGGTGCAAGGGCTTCAGCTGGTATTAAAACCAAATGATTAAGAGTAGGGGCCTTTTAGTGACAAAGGGTCTGATCCAGACCTACGCTGGCTGGCAATAAGATGCCAGCCAGCAGCGTAAGATCGGCTTAAAAGCCGATCTGCGCATGGACTAGGCAGATGTTGCCCCTGTGCGAGCGTATTTTCCCTTGCTTAGGCCGGCTGAAGTTAGGATAGCCTTCAGCTGGCGTAAGTGAGGGAAAATAGGCTTGCAAAGGGGGTGTGTCGGGGAGAGTGCACGCCGATATGGTGTGCTTTACTAAGAACAGCGCATCGGCGGAGGGTCTGGATCAGGCCCAAAGGGCCAGATCCAGACCTAAGAACGCTAGCGTATTTATGCTAGCCATTGTCGTAAAATTATTGCATGTACTGCGCATGCATGCGGCAGATGTTACACAACATAACTCTGATCGAGCGTAACTTCATTGTAAATACAAACAAAGGGGCGTGTCTTCCATACAACACCCGATAATACGCTTTGTGGGCGGAGGGAGGCATTCAAATTGTACAGTGTGGGCCGGGTTAGACCGTTATGTATGTCAATCCATTCCGTACATCTATACTTACACTTGTAAAAGTTAAGGTAGGGTTTGGTAAACGTAAAACGGGGAAACTACGTACGAGCGAGGGGAGTGCCTAGTACTTATGATAGCGTAAATACGCTACACAATCAAACGGAAAAACAACTTAGGTCTGAATCTGGCCCAAAGGACCTGAAACAGAATTAGGGATGGAACCTTGTTGCGTAGAGAGGAACGTCCGTTAAATTCCGCATGCCTAAACCCTGCCAGACAGGTAAATGAAGGGCCCGGGAGAGAAGAGTAGCAGATCTGCATGCATCACGTAAGTGTCCAGAACTAATTCCAAAGGGCCGTGCATTCCCCTCTTCCGAAATCAGCACAGGAAGTCGCAGGAAGATCTGTATCGGGTACAATGTTACACGCATACAAGATACAATTTGCTACTGAAAATGTAGCTGTTGGTCTAAAAATATCAAGTTACATCTGTGCCATCACCCAGGCCCGGTGACAAGGGGGACAGCTGTGACGGGCCCTAGGATTCAGAGGGACGAAGAAGGATGGGGTCCCAAGATTTTTGTTGCCAGGCCACCCACTAATAGCCCTGGAAGCCCCTGATTATGTAGTAGGTGAAAAACACCCACATTTCTTACATCTGGATCTGGTCCCTGGCTCCTCCAGATCCAGATTGTTTCTAATAGTGGGCCAGAATACATACAGTGTGTATGCAAGGTGGGAGGGAGGAGGTAAGCTAATTATACAGTAAGAGCTGGCATGGGTTGATGATACAGAAGTATTAAGGTACGGCCCTGCACTCGTAGCTCTGTATGAGCAAGAGGAGTGGCCTTCTCTTGCCCTCACAGGAGATAGGATTCAGTGGATTCCGGCTTTGAATCTCCTGGAAACTCCAAGCACTGCGGGGGTCTGGATAACTTAATGAACATGAGTGATCATAACTGGCTTTGCATCTTCACATTTAATTGCAGGAATATATCTGGGAAATCACTGTCTCTTATAACTTAATAAAAACATAAATTACCTTGTAATGAGCGTTATTTTGGCATGGTTACACCGAGCGCTCCCCACACCCCCGAAGTCTTTGTGTTTCATAAATAACTCCTTGTCTCATTTCACTTTTTAAAGTTCTTCGCCAACACACTGTTAAATGTCAGTGATAGACTAGATATTTCTTTATTCAGAACGAATACTTCAATGTATCGACAATGTCTCCCAGCTCTGCTGTATAAAAACGCTAAGTAATAGAAGAAATGAAACAGTGAAGGAAAACGGGCAATGTACATGTTACCTTCTTCAAGAAAAAAATATGACTGAAACTGAAAGAAGACTGATAGCACTTTGTAGTTTCATAATTAGGCTGGGACGGAATCCAGCAACTCTCCAGAATGTGGTTCTGATTTGCATCAGGTACTAAAAAGGAGGCTGTAAGCACTTCACAGTGATTGACTGCACCTGCACATCCTGTGCTGCAAATCATTAAGTGGACACTGGCAGTGGTGCTGTTGCTGGAATCAAATGTGTATAAAAACAAATCTTGCTCTGTTAAGCAGAACCTAGCGCACACATAAATAGAATGACATACTGTATTATCAGAATAATATGGATAGTGAAGGCAATCAATGGATAGTATACACTAATGAATATTAGTTCTACAGTCTTAGGATTTATTGGGTGTGTTTATAATAATCTAAGCTAATAGATAAAGATGATTGTTGGGAAATGTTTTTGGAACTTAATTCATCTGTAACAGGGACTGACTTGGTTGGGTATCTGCTCTGGGTTCCCAGGGATGTGATAGGGTTTCAGTGTGGTAGCTTGGAAGCTAGAGGGTTTGATATGTGATCTGCTCATGTGTAAGTGGGTTTAGATACACAGCAAGGCTTGACTCGACTGGACAAGGCAGACTTGGTTGGATTGGGCAAAACAAGATTGACTTGACTTGACCTGGACTGGACCAGGACTGAACTGGACTTAACTTGACCTGGACCGGACCAGGAGACATGAACTGGAACAGGACTTGACTTGTACCTAGCCTGGACCTGGAATGGACATGAACTGGAACAGGACTTGACTTGACCTGGACTGGACCAGGAATAACAATCTGCAGACAGCAGAGGTCTGAAGCTGGAATACTAATATGCAAACTGTTCACTACTGACTGGGATAATCAGGCTGTTTACTGCTGGCTGGTTTTGCAGGCTGGTTGCTGCAAGCTGAGAAGCAGCGGTTTGTGGCAATCTGGGATCTTCAGAGTAAGGGCATGCTTTCAACTGAAACAGTCCTCAAAGCCAGGCATAGAGGTCCCAACATTAATGAGCACTTCACACCACACCCCCTATCTTGATGATGCTTGCACTGGCTTCACCAAGGCTCCATGATGGTGCTCAGAGCCAAGAAACCTAACACTGACTTTTTCAGGGAGAGAACCCAGGAATACAGATGTTTGTGGTTCTGGTGCAGGTGTCCTCCTTGTACCTCCTTGTCACCAGACCTAATCAACTCCCCCCATCCCTCTCCAAGATATCATGCCCCTGACACATGGCTAATGGGATATCAAACATGCTGTCAGTCCTGATTTTGTTGCTCTGACACTTTATCCAGTAACTACTAGGTACTACCAAGAACATATTGGGAACTGAAAGTAACCCTCTAAATAAATATACAAGAGGCCACATGTGGGTGGGAGCAACTGTATATAAAATGAAAAAATATAAGTAGTATTAGTACAAAATAAAAAACCTTAATAAGAGAAGTGCAAATTTGTATAACCAATTAAGCCCAAGAACAAAAGTTATTTAAGAGTTACAATCAAATACAACCTCACAGGAATAGAACATCCTAGTAATCACCACTAAATACAGAGAGTGTCCTAGTGACCCAATACAAAGAGCATCATTCTGACTGCTACTCAATAAAGAGAACATCATAATGACCACCACCCAATACAGGCAGCATCATCCTAGCAACTGCTACCCAATAAAGAGAACATCATAATGACCACCACCTAATACAGGCAGCATCCTAGTGACTGCTACTCAATAAAGAGAACATCATAATGACCAGCACCAAATACAGGAAGCATCCTAGTGACTGCTACTCAATAAAGAGAACATCATAATGACCATCACCAAATACAGGCAGCATCCTACTGAATGCTACCCAATAAAGAGAACATCATAATGACCATACTCACCCATTCATTTTTAAAAGAGCTGAAGCCGAACCACTGTAGAGGTGAGTAACCCTCTATGGGCACTTAGGGTTAGGTTAGGGGGGGGAAACTTAGGGTTAGGCTGCAGGGGGGGACTTAGAATTAGGCTGCGGGGGTTGACTTGGGGTTAGGGAGTAGGGTTGCTTTCCTTTTGGAGCCCCGTTTTCAGTGCTTCGGGGATCGATTGCTATGCCTCATAAGCAATCAATATCCTAGCCAGTTCGGAACTGGCTGGAAGTGAATAGCCCTGTAGAAATAGGCCTGTTTGTAACGGGGACACACACTCTGCCAATCCACCCCTGGGTACTACCCACTGTGAATCTGCATAACTGCTACTGCAGTAACGGGGTCCTGTGAGCACAATGTTCTATAGGTTTTAGGGGAGTGAATTCTTCACAAGCAGCTTAGCACAACCTTATTGTGCTCTAGGCATGCAGTAGTCCAGACATGACCATGCTACCACCATGAGGCAATAACAACTCATGTCCTGATTCTGGTATCATCAATGTTGCGAGATATGGGTATAGCTATTGTTCTGTAGTATCAGCCATTCAGACGACACAAACTCTTTTGCAATATATAGCCAATTTTTTTTCATTGTGCAACTTATCCACCTGTTATAACTGATGGTTTAACTTTATGTTTTTTTAAAAGTTTGTGATTTTGTTTTTCAAACTGCATCAATTCTGATATTCAAAACTCATCAGGCAGAAAGAAATGAGTAACAATGTGATTCACTATCGTTCCAGTAAATTATAATAAGTATACACATGAAGAGACTGGGTTTTGTCAGCTGTGTAATGATGTCATTATTTTTAGCACAGAGAAATAGGTGACTATATATAGAAGAGCATGTGTGATGTTGTCTGTTACTTTGCTGGATTGTTTTGCAAAATATTTGAACTTTCAGCATTAACAGGAAAAGGCTGTAGTGTAGGTAAGTCTAGATCTACAGTAGCAAATCATAGGCCTATGTTTGATAGGTTGGTGTTGCACCCAGTGTGGGTATTTCCATATCACTTTATCACTTTATAGCCTCCCTAGTGGTTTGATGCCCTGGGCTCAGATTTACTAAGCTGTGGGAAAGGAAAAGTGGAGATGTTGCCCATAGCAACCAATCAGATTCTAGCTAACATTTTCTACTATGCCATAGGAAAGTGAAAACTGGAATCTGATTGCTTGCTATGGGCAACATCTGCACTTTTGCTTTCCCGCAGCTTAGTAAATTTGGCCCCTACAGTGCATCCGACCAACCTGCCAAACATATGCCTATGACACACCCACATTGTGATGTGACCGCACTCATGTATTGAACAAGGTAGGATTGGGTACTATTTATGAAATACAGTTGTGCTCAAATAAGACCTTTCCTAAAATCAGGGAAAAATTCTGTCATACATGGTGGGAAATTGCATGCAATGGGGAAAGTTGAATAGGTGTTCAGAAATCATTAAACTTTTGTTTACTTACAAAATAGCAACTGCCGGCTTCCTGCATGGATCAGAAAATGGAGCTGATGCAACGCATTCCATGTCCTACGGAAAGAGGGTACAACTCATCAAGTAAATTGAATGGGTGATGTCAACGCGATTGTCTGATCTGTTCAGTGGGAGNNNNTCCATTGTCTGATCTCTTCAGTGGGAGAATAAGAATAAATAAACTATAATAATAATAATAATAAGAAGAAGAAGAAGAAGAAGAAGAAGAATTGGGTGAAGGGAGGAATGGACTAGTCATAAAGGGCGGGGGGGAGAGGGACTATATAAGGTAGATTATGACAGTCTTAAGTGATATTAGGTACCTAAAAACTGGGAGTTGGTTCAGGGGCTGGACAGGAGAGATAGGTGCGGATCGATCTACACCTAACTCTCTCTTAAGTCTGAATCAGGTCCAGAATGAGTGAAATTACTGTACCAGTACCACTGATTGAGAAGAGATTTGAGGAATGATATGATGAATGGGGATTTATTTAACACAGCATAACTTGGTAAGGTCATATATAATGATGCAGAATGGCAAAATGACAATATTGCTGTCAATAGACTGAACAACTCTCTTCCTCTTAGCGTGATGGATTTTAACATGCTGGCCTGACCTCTCCTTAACAGTGGTGCTGGTATGTAAAGTGCCGGAACACTTCTGTTCCTCTTGAATGTAACCTCTCTTCAGCAGGTTCCTCTACTCGAGTGTCCTCTTTATTTCTTTTTAATTCTCTATCTTTGTTCCATCTCACCCCCTCCTCCTCCTCCCTCTGTCTTCTTGTTATCAGTAAACCTGAATTTATTTTCTGTCCTGTTGCATACAGCCTGCACTGGTGATTGTCTACATGCATTTATCTAGCTGTATCATCTATTCATTATCATATATGTTTTCTTCTCTCCTGTTATGATGCATGTGCTGGATACCCTGTGAATAATAATAATAACAACAACAACAATAATAATAATAATAATAATAATAATAATGACAATGATGATAATAATAATAATAATAATAATAATAACAATAATAATAATAATGATGATGATGATGATGATGATAATAATAATAATAATAATAATAATAATAATGAAGTTGAAGATGATGAACAACGGAAAGCAAATATAGGACTGTATTCACACTTAAGAGTGAGTTAGGTATGGACAGAACCACAACTAACTCACTCATGTAGCCCCTAACTTGTCCCCCATTTTTGGGTACGTTATGGCACTTAAGAGTACCATAGGGCTACCTTATCTTACCGTGCGTAGTTTCTTTTCTTAAGAAGGAAACTACGCACGGAGAATGGCTCTCCACGCCTCCCCCCCACCCTTCCCGGTTAATCTAAATCCCTCCCCCTCCCACTTCTAACTAAACACTCCCCGAGGTGGCATTAGCACGCCTACTTCTTACTAAACTACTCTGTGCTCAATCTACGTACCTAATGTAGATTGCGTGAGTAGTAGGTCATTTCGTAAAAGACCGTACTTAAGAAGCAGCTGCTTCTTAAGTATGAACACGGTCCATACCTCTGATTATTGTAATTGTCGGTGTTGCTTTTGTTTCACAACTAATTGCTACTTTTCAGTAACTTTTTCCATAAATGCACTAACAACAGAGGGACCTGTATATACGTATAGATATATATTTTTTGAAAGTTATTGGCAAAAAAATTATCTTCTTTCATACTGTGCTATAAAAAAATTAAATGGAAAAATGCAAAAAGGACAAATACTATATATATATATATATATATATATATAAGAAAGCAATCAAGCTTAAGTCAGCACTCCAATCTAAGGGTCCATCACAAATGATTTTATTGCACTAACACATGTTAGAAACTGACAACAAATATATTAAAAACAGCATAACACCCCCATACATCAACGGTGATTCAACCTGACCCACTGCTCAAAACATGATAAAGAGCACAAGCCCCAGACTGAAATATACACAGCAACACTCCTCAATAAGATGAGGACGGTAAAGGTACACAATAAAGTGCAAAAAGTGCAATACTAACAACTAACTGAGACCATAATCACATTTGAATAAGACACCGTCCAAAAGGGGACATCGAGGTTCCAACAGGTAGAGTCCTAGATGAGGAGGAGCAGGTGGGGCAGAGGAGAAGCCGTCATGGAGGTGAGGAGAGATCTTGAGGGCTTGAAAACAAGGCCAATTCCGCCTGTTATAAGTGGACTTGGCAACTATGTTCACAAGGTGTGTGGTAGCTATGGGCTGGATCCAGACTTAAGTAAGTGTTTGAAATTAGCTACTCCTGTGCTAAACCATGTTGATTGCAGGGGAGTCATATTTCATGTGTTGCAAACAGTATTAGAGTTGGGAGGTGATGTTTCCTATCCCAAGTCCAAATAACAGTGTGATAGTAAAGCTG
>WWET01000573.1:528199-544012 GCA_011038615.1 Limnodynastes dumerilii | reverse complement strand
ATAAATAATTATGAGTGTAGTGTAATATGACATCAAGCTTTCTTTAAGTATAATCTATTAGTATTCTCCTCCTTTCAGCTCCTATATCTTTATATCGAGAGGAGACAAAAGGTCAGTGAGAAGGTCTTCCCCCAAAGGTCTGTCAATCATTATGCTTGACCTCAACACACATATCACATTATTCTGCAATCCAGAATGGCTTGTTTTCCATTCTGCTGACATCTAAAGCACCGGTATCCGACAGAGAGAGCATTGTGCATCCTTATAATTGAACAAAGTTGGGAACAATATTGTCTACGTGTGTGTGTGTGTGTGTGTATGTATGTATGTATGTGTATCCTAGTGGCCCTGGATTTTTATTTTTTTTAAGTGGACTCATGTGGGTGTGGGCAAATCATTGGTAGGTGGAGTCAACACAAAAAGGTGCAATAGACAAAACAAATGTATTTTTAATTATTAGTTTTCCTCTGGAATTCTACATGGTCTTATATTTTCAATCGCTGCATCCAGTTCTCAGTTATTGTATAAGCATGTGCTGATATTTAAAATGTTAAATGTTGTGTTAAAATGTTAAAGGGCATTATGGGGAACCTGTCCATGCTAAAACATTCTATGTTTATGTAAGTTGAAACTGTTTGTTTGCACCCATTATGTAGGAAAAACCTCCATAACTCCTCTTGATTCCATGAAGATATCATTTAATAATCTGTTTGTATGGATAGGTCACATAAGCAAATTAAACTCCTGTGTCTGTTTTTTTGTGTGTGGGATGGGAAGGGGTGTATGATGTTATGTTGGCTCTATAAAACAAGAAACTCTTCTTATTGTTACACTGTTAGAATATTTTAATATCCTCCATATGCATGGGGAAATGTGTTGTGGTTTCAGGCACCTTAAACACCCATCTGTGCCTGGAATGGTGTAATAATGAATTAAGGTTAGTTTGATGGCACCCACCACTCTTCTGGGATCAGTCTTCTTGGTGGACCCAATAGAAATTTGTATGTAGAGACTTTAGGGTTCATTAGGAGGAATGCCTTAACTTACACTCCTGCAATTTTGAAGTGGGACCAGTAGCGATGCATCTGGAGGGGCTGAAGAATGATGTAGCATTATCCAAAACCAGAGCCACACCAATTGCATACTGGCAGAGCCAGATTTAAACCTCATATGGCCCTAGGCAAGATACCAGTTTGGGGCTTCCCGAGGGGACCTGCATGTCGGAAATGACAGCTCTTGTCTGATAAGGCCACAAGGGTGATTAACGGTTTTGGATCCTGGGCAGCCACAGGCCCTAGGCGGGTTCCTAGGTTGCCTTGTGGGTAAATCCGGCCCTACATGCTGGTCTCTGGAAACATACCAATGGAAATCCCCTCTATAAATCCTATGTTTGCCCCTGATATGGAATATTAAAGTCAAAATCAGACTTTGACAACTTTCTTTTTCTTCTTCTCTCTGTGGTAAGATCCATAATCCTCTAAATCAGTGGTTCTCATCCCATTTTGGCAGAGTACCAGCTACCCACTGGAATGAGGTCGTGTACCATAGATATGGATTTCCCCCCCCCCCCATATTTTTGCAATTATTTTGAGTTATATTTTCTACATATACCATTCAACCACCAAAATATGTTATGTAATAGATCCTCTGCCAAATGGTAATGCCCCTAGTTGAAAATACAAGTACCTGGTCCAGTCTCTCCGCATACCACCAGAAAGTGGCTCTAAATAACAGCACTGAACAGGGTAGGTGTTGGTGGCATAATTCATATCACCCACTGTGGGCCAAATGCCAAATGCTTTCTATCACAGGAGTCTGAGAGTGCTGCCTAAATTTCAAGAGTGTCCTTGGCATTTAGGGGGAGTTGGTAACTAAAATGCTGCCTGAAATAATTTGCTTATCTTTGCTCTTAGATCTTGATATTGAAACTGAAG
Source organism: Limnodynastes dumerilii (assembly GCA_011038615.1). Lineage (NCBI taxonomy): Eukaryota > Metazoa > Chordata > Amphibia > Anura > Limnodynastidae > Limnodynastes > Limnodynastes dumerilii. Next base: position 542,078 of record WWET01000573.1, on the reverse strand, counting down.
TATTTTATTTATTGTTCTTTGTGTGGAACAAAGAAGAACAAATGAACAAAGTAGAATAATCCTTCATGTAGTTTATCGGTTCTTTATAAATGGTGTTTATTCCTGAGCCATTACTTGTATTAATATTTTCTTTCTTTGAAAACTCACACATTCATGCCTGTTTGCCTCACTTCTTAGCAGTGATATATGTCATAATCAGTTAGTAAGAAGCTCACTCCTCTGCAGTTAGAGGAAACAGTGCATTTTGTAGCTCTGTTGGGAGCCCGGTCAGAAAAAGATAGACATCAATAACTTTAACATTATGCTGTCATCATCTCTTAAGGAAATTATTGGGCTGTAAATTTAAATTAGCATTTGGCACATAAAGTACAGCGATGTGTATGCTTTAATATGAAGAAAAAGCAGATTTATTATATCTAAGATACAATACTATTCTTAATAATTCAACCAAACCGTAGCTCTTGTATAGCAGGACGAATGTTTTGCGAAGAAAAGCTTTGATTTGATTCATTAGCTGTGCATTTGATTGTTTTTTCACACATATATTTTATAAAGTTAATACAGAAATATCAGACTTTATTAAATGATAAAATACATAACACATAAACCCCAGTTGTATAACAATTTCTTTCCCCATTCTTTCATTTCTTCATCCACGTTCCTTGGTCTATTTGATGTGCTGTTGAAATGTGAATAAGATTTCAATTTAAATATGATTAAAAGGTTAAATACTTTGTTGTATGACATGCTCCATTTTATGCCATTATATTTGGTTTGCTATGAATAATTGTTTAGCTAGCTTTGTATGCTTCTAGGCATTTTGATATTATTGACTCTCCAAAGCAATAACTTATGAAACTAGTTTGTTAAAAAATAACAAATAAATAAATAATAAAAACAATTAGAAAACTCCAACCTAAAACTACAAATGAAAATAAAAGTAAGATCTACCATCACTTATGGCAGGAAGTTGTTGCTCCTATGACAATCTGTATTTTGATACCACCAGCAATGGAAAGTCTTCTGTACCATTTTAGCCATTTTTTCTATTTAGAAAAAATAATTCAGCACAGACACTGCCAGAAATGTACATTTTACCTGTGTGCCGCGGTCTGCTTTCTGCTTTCTAGGTTAGGGATTATGGTTAGGAATCAGAAGTGGGAGTCCACTCTACGATGGCTGTCCTTCTGAAGTAGAGACAGACTATTGGGTGAGTATTGATTTTTGGAAGAGCCGCCAGCCCCACCGCAGGAGAGGTGAGTACCTCTTCGGGGTCATTTAGTGTTAGGGGGGGTAAGGTTAGGGCCGTGGAAGGGGAGAGTTAGGGTTAGGATCAGGCTGTGAGGAAGGGAGGGTTAGGCTGCAGGGAAGGGAGGGTTAGGGTCAGGCCGTGGGGAAGGGAGGGTTAGGCTGCAGGAAAGGGTTAGGGTCAGGCTGCAGGGAAGGGAGGGTTAGGGTAATAGAAGGGGAGGGTTAGGGTAACTATTAGGGAACGGGTTGGGGATGATTACCGCGTTCGTTGCTCCGGAGATCGACTGCTCTGCTTCTTCGGGGCAGAAGCAATTGATTTCCCAGCTAGTTTGGAACTGGCTGGAAAAAAAACGGCCTTATTGAAATAGGGCTGTTCGCAACGGGAACCCACACCCGGGATTAGGGATTAGGGTTAATGTAATGCTGAACAAACATTACATTACATTACAACATTACAATATTCGATCAGACAGGAGCGCTGCCGGCATTTCAGTTCTGCAATGTTCACTGACAAAAATGAGCACATTGTACCAGGAAACCATATACCTTATGACAAGGGCCAACAAGAAGAATTTGAGTACCAGTACAGCAGCTTCTTTTGGCCCCATTCCTTAAATGTTTGGAACAATGCAGAGAACAGGTCCCAATACATCCTTCAAATGAAAAAGAAAAAGACCCATACTCAGGGATATGATTCATTTTAAAAAGCTCACCCTAGATCCATAACACATGCTAGCACTTCATAACCTTTAGTATTAAGGAACTGGATTCAGAGTTCTGCAGCAGGTACGATTGATCCAAAGGTCCAATCAGCAAGACTTCTGATGCCTTCTGACAGCAGGAAGGGTTGCGATTGCTGGTGGGAGGGGCTTATTATTAAAATATGCAGTAAAGGTGTGAATTCAGCTAGCTGAGAGATCCTTGATTGGAGCTTTGACTGGATCTCCACAATAAGTGCTGCAAGTCCCTGGTTTTTAGTGTTAGGATAGGTTAGGGTTAGGCTCTTAGGAAGGGAGGGTTAGGGCCATAGAAGGGGAGGGTTAAGATCAGGCTGTGGGGATGTGGGTCTTAGGATTAGGTTATAGAGAAAGGAGGGTTAGGGTCAGGCTAGGAAGAAGGGAAGATCTGGGTTAGGGTCAGGCTGCGGGTAAGGTCATAGAAGGGGACGGTTAGGGTAATGGAATGGGAGGGTTAGGGTTAGAATTAGGGAAAGGCTAGTTTTTTTACTTACCTATCGAAGCACCGTATTCCATGCTCCAGGGATCGATTGCTATGCCTTATCGAGGCATAAGCAATCGATGTCCCAGCTAATTCGGCACTGGCCGTTCGAAGCGGGGACCCACAACTCACAATAAGATCTTAGTATCCAGTCCATGATCATTAATAGTTACAGTAGTGGTTGGGTAGATGAAAACCAATATACCTAAAGCTATTGCAATTGCAACCTAGGAATCTATTGTAAGAATCATAAAGATATCTATACCTCACTTAGCTCCAATTCAGAACACACCACACCCTCCTGTCGTTGCAGGGCTGCGTACTCTTAGATTGAGCATTCAGTGTGTGAATATTGCACATTTCAACTTGTCAACACCCAACTGCTCAATTTAGAAAAAGATTTCTAGTAGTTACACTTCATTCTCCTGTGTTTGGGTCGGATCCAGAACTCTGCTGCCCCTACGACAGTGTTCATACCCATTAGCTGGTAACTGATGGTAGATGATGCTGGCCATTCACTTAAGAGAGTGAGCCGTATGCAGACTACGTCTGGTGTTCAGCAATTTATCCTACTGCGCATGCGTAGTACATCTTTTACATTATCTACATAAGGAAAAGATACGTAGATAACATAAAAAAGTGTACTAAGCATGCGCAGTAGGAAAAAACGCTAAACACCGGATGTATATGTTATACATCCAGTAGTCTGCATACGGCCCAGTATTTGGAAGGCTCCAGATTCACTTACATTTTTGCAGCGGTTGATTAAACCGAACTGTAGCACATTACATGAACTTTTGCTGTGGTTATAGTTGCTACAAATGTTCAGATTGTTTTTCCCTCCAGACTAAACATTATGTATGGCTTTAAAACACCCTTGACCCGTTTTCTTAGATTAAATAAGTAAAACATGCAGTACCCGTTGTCTGTGGTTTGTATTAATAAAATCGCCAGGAGACAACATCATAAATCATGGAACTGAATAATAATGCGTAATTGAATGCAGTTTTCAATGACAATAGGAATATGCTGTGCTATTATTTTGTAAGATAAAAATAAAAACATACCAGGTAAAACGCAGACTCATACGGCACCGTGATACAGTTGAGCGAATGCCTGTTAAGGTGTCCTACTTTGCACATGTGGCCAGAGAATAACAGCAACGCATGCACTTGCTTTTTTTCTACAAAATAGAAGGGGAGGGTTAGCCATATTTACTAAGCTGTGCGGAAAGAAAAGTGGAGATGTTGCCCATAGCAACCAATCAGATTTTAGCTGACATTTTGTAGTATGTAATAGGAAAGGGAAAGCTAGAATCTGATTGGTTGCTATAGGCAACATCTCCAGTTTTTCTTTCCTGCAGCTTAATAAATCTAGCCCTAAATTACAACAACAATCAGCCTCGTAATTGACAACTCCAGCACTGAGCTCCTCCGCTCGCCTTGATGCTCTTCAGACCCTCCAACAATGCCCCTTCCATTAGGTACAAAATACTCTGCTTTACAGCTCCCAACTGTTAGTTACTATGGTAACCACCTGAGTTGAAGATTAAAATGTTTTTCAAACATCAGTTAAATGAATAAAACCAGATGAGTGACAGTTGGTAACTCAGGAGCGGAGTATTCTGTACCTAATGGAAGGGGTCATGTTTGAGGGTCTGGATCTTTATAAGGACAATGGAGTTGCAAGATTTAAGAACTGGAGAAAAGTCTAAGGTTGAGTACACACTGGACTTTTTCAACAGATAATCTTTGCAATCACACAATCAAAAGGCCAAGTCTGTATTCTGGATGCATAAATACCATGCGCCATCACACTGCGCATACATACAGATGACTGTTATGCTTTGGATCCGAATTTGGTGGTAGGATACAAGGCATGGTTTGGTTCGCCTTGGAACCCCAAAGTTCGAATTGTCGGATTTTACAGAACCGCTCATCTCTAGTTATTATAATGCCAAACACACAATTACAATATTCGATCAGACAGGAGTCGTAGTAATACTCTGTCTGGTAGAAAACAGCCAATGAGTGAATGCTACAGACATTTCATTGTTGGCATGTTCACTTTCAAAATACAGGACATGGGACCGGAAAACCACATACTGACCAGCTACAGGCTCCTTCTGCTGCACTTCAGGATTCCTCTCATATTAACATGCATTGTAATCTTGAAGATCCCGTAGGACCAATGGCTGACAATCCTTAAATGTTTGACATTTCTTTATGTTTTTTAAATAGACCCCTTCATTTCTGATATAAAGAAAAAATCTCAGGCAGTGTGTCCTAGAGCGACCAATAATATAATGACTTATTGTTGTCTAATACAGTAGTTAGTCGGCTCCTACTGTAAATGGTTGGTTTGAGTATAAGAACATGTTCACTTTGCAGTCCTTATGTTTGACAAATACATATCCAGAGTACAGAAAGTTATTAAGCTTGTGCTAAAGTCAGCTGAATTCCAAGCATTACATAATTCCTACATCGCTCCTTTTTCTCAAAATTTGTTTTCAAAGCTACCAACGAGGTCATTTTCGGAATGTGCGCTGAAGATGATCATTACCTTCATTAGGCAGACCTTGGCAGAATGAAAGCACACGGTAATGGTACACCAGGGCAGGCTATTTGTTAAACCCTGTGGTTAGAGAATGCCTTGATGCTCCTCTGTAGAGGAAGTATTACATTTGTTTCTTCCCTTGTAGATACAGTATGTCTGCAGTTATAACAGCAAAGGTACCTACTGTCCGAGTGCCTTATCCTCTAATAAGATTAACTAGAGAGCATCAGCAGTAGTCATGCACAACACATCTTTATAGTCTTATCGATATAAGAACGGGATTGCGGTGCAAAGAGACATGTATTCTAATACAAGTGATTTGGCTTATTCTACACTTTGATGAATGTTATAGACTATTATTAATATGCATTATTGTATACAATGAAGGAGATTGTGCCCATTCAGAGTACATGGCAGAGTGGACACAATGGGGTAGATCCTGAAGTACGGACGTCAGAGAATTTACACAAGCCAATTGCATAAATTCACTGACAGGGAACATCTGACATGACAATATTTACGGGGAAGGGGCAGACCCTTCCCATACGATGGCTCAATCCCCATCATATAGGCAGTGCTAGCCATTGAAATGAAGTCTACGGGGCGGCGGAAGCCCCGTTAGGACTATGTCTGCGACCATAAGTCCGCAATCCTATTCCTAATATTTAAGCTATGTGTCTTACGTGTCCAGATTCACTACCGAGAGCGGGGAGTACAGGGGCGTGCACTCTCTGTTACGTGATCGTACTTACAGACCCATCCACGCACGTAATGCATACGTGGGTCTGGATCTGCCCCAATGACTGTAAGCTATTTGCTCCAGGTCTAGCTTCCTTGATATGCAGAGGTGGCTCTAGGCATAGGGTAGGTGATCACCTAGGGTAAGACAAGCAGGCACATTGGTTTTGGCACTATCAATGCATGTCTGAAATGCAGGTAATTTGGTATTGTTTGGTATTGTTCGGTTTTCTCCTCTCGTAGACAGCCTCATCTGTCAGTGAGAGAAGCATTGATTGCTGACACATGCAAAGTCATTGGTATCGCCGATTGCATCTCTCATTGACAGTTTCATTAAGTGGACAAAACAGGCAATAATACAGATACATGGAGGCCCTTCTAATTTTTTTTAATCTAGGACCCTGTTAAAACTAGGGCCACCTCTGGTACCCTGTACTGACCTGTCATTGTCCTGGCTGAGCTGCAGCCTGTGTTCCTCCAGGGAAGGAACCTGTTCAGGTCAGGTGTTGTATCCCATCAAATCCTGGCAATGCTTTTTATAGCAGCTTGATAAGGCTGTGACTGCAGAGGACAGCCGGATGCACCACAGTGGTAAGACAATTAATAATAGAGATAAAACCACTCTCTGTCAGTGCATGATGTATTGTGCTCCTAGATAAATTTTCAAGGTCAAAATTTTTTTTAAACTAGGATCCAAACTAAAACTTAAAGACCCAGATTTTGTGTTGATCAGTTTTTTAGGGACAATCGTGTGTGCATCGTCTCTCTCTCTTTAAGGGATGGCATTGAGGTTTACAAGTTCTCACACCCAGGCTGTTGCTGATAAAACTTTATGTGGATTGCTTACAGTCAGCCCAGAGCTAGACAGTGAATGGCTGTCAGCATGATTGGTGGATAGCTGGAGCTATCCACCAATCAGAGTGCTGACAGCGATTCACAATAAGGAAGCATGTGGAGAGACACAGGAGGGGTAAATATTATAGGTTTTTTTTTTATTTTGGTGACCAAAAGCTCTCTCCTCCATATCATTCTGGGTAACCTGGCATTCGGCTTTTGTCTCTGTTTTAGGTCATTAATAGAGTAAGCTTTACAATAGCTTTATTTTTATTTTTTGACCATCCCTGTCTAATAAGGGTAGTTTGGGTTCCTTAGTTCATACACCTAAGAAATGCAGGGATTGTATTGCAGAATGCTTTGCATATCATTTCATACAGTACATGTACAGCACCGGGCCCAGTTATTGCATCACCCCTGATGCTGATTAATATGTTGAGATGACAGCTCTGGTAAAGCCTGTGCCTTAAATCAAGCAAGACTGTGGCTTACTCAGACACTTATATTATACTGAGTTATTTTAGATTTTCCTCCCTTGGAAGTGCATTTGGATCCTATATCACACTCTCTATTGAAGAGATGCAACTAAATAAATCAGGCAGGATTTTCTCCCTGTGTGAACATGAAATAGAATTTTAGCCTTTTAGTCATTTATTGCTGAAAACCGAGAAATCTCTCCCAGAGCATCTAAAGAGAAAAGTCACTGTAAATATACTTATATTCCTGCTCACATTTCTTCCCCTTTATTCATGCATTGTGGGCGAATTAAATATAAATAGTAGCAGACCCCTCTATGGATCAGGCTTATCTCCTACTGGAGAAAGAATATAAATGGAGGATTGGAATTCTAAATTATTATTATTATTATTATTATTATTATTGTTGTTGTTGCTTTTGTTATTATTATTATTATTATTGTTATTACATCTAGACATTCAATCTAAAAAGATTCTTATCTTTGTGAATCAGAGGCGGAACTAGCGAGTTGTGGGCCCAGGTACAAAAAATATGCTTTGACCCCGATGATATCCCAGGTAACCCGGTGGGGATCTTCGCCGGTGCGGTGATGATGGCTGTCAGCCCTTGTATAAGCATGGGCCCCGGTGCCGCTGCACCTGTTGCATTAATGGTAGTTCCGCCCCTGCTGTGAATTGAGGTACAAAAACAAAAGAGCTGCCTGCATCTACTTTCATGCGCAATTTCACATTTCAAATGAGCTTTATATATTTCAGGATTGCCGACTTTCTATTTGTTCCCTCCAGGAGATCTCGGAGGTAAGAAACAGATGCCGATATAGAAGTGGCATTTAATTATGCAAAATATGCAAATTGTGCCTTAAAGCCCCACCCCATGTCCATCAGTACTACATAGTGTTAGGGATAGGGATAGGGATGGGCGAGGCTTGATTATGCAAATTATGTCATCAGGCCCCACCCAATCCTCTAGAAATTAGAGTTTTGAAAGGCAGGTGGTCTTGAAACCCTTTGCGGGAGATTAGCTGGCTCACTTGGGATAGTGGGTACCAGAACTGTGGTAGTCGCCAACCTTAATATATAGGCAAATTATAACTCTTTTATACGCTGGAGTTAAAAAGAAATTATATGAATTAGAAATGTCCTAAAAAGTAGGTGGAGCCAATTTAAAGGTCAGAACCTCTTTGTTTTTAAAACAATGCAAACATTTGAAAAGTACTATATTTATAGGGTGATTACTGTATTGGTGTGTTTATGCAAATGTAATTTGGGTTTTCTATATACCCCTGCGCTTATCCTACAGAGAGATATATTATAATGTTTATCTTATAAAAATAACATAAGAATATGAACAAAAGACATAGGCACTCTCAACATTAACAGAATGATGGCTATATAGCCTTAACCAGTTTTTTGTACACTTAATATCGTACTTGAAACTGACATTGATTTTAGCACCTTTTTCTGAAATTTCTCTATGTCATCCATGGTCGACTTTACATTCACACATCCATCTGAGCTTACAATAATCATAACCCTATTTAGGAAAGTGTCATTATTTCATGTCTAATGGGAAAGTATTTGCAAAGATCAGGAAAATATTTCCTCATTAATTCAAGAAAATGACCAGTTATTTATTCATTTCCAGGGAAGATAGCTCTTACTTCATATAGTTCTTTGGAAACAATGGTCTGGATTCACGGTTACGTAATTTTCATCTTACGTACGTTGGGCCGGATCCAGAACTACGTCCGTCTTCGGTAAGCTATCTACGTACCATTTCTGTACGTAAATTGCTTAATCTACGTACAGAAATGGTACGTAGATAGCGTAAACAAGCTACTATGCATGTGTAGTAGCTCAATTCTTAAAATAACACGCTTAAGACGAAAACTACGTAACTGTGAATCCGAACCAATATATTTAATAGGAAGTATAGAGCAAGCCAACCTGTGAATCTCATGGTGATGTGAAACTTCACATCCACGTGTTTTAATTACATGGGCAAAGCTGCTACCTTGCAAAGCATGCTGGGACTAGTGGTTTCAAAGAAACCAGAGATATAAGGGCTGGTCAAGTCTGGTATAGAGGATTTTAATGTTGGGGTTGGCAGAAGATAGAGGTAAATTATTGTCTTAAAACAGTTAGTAGATAAAGGACATTTTATTCTAGCTTTAAAAGCTCTGCACTTTTCAAACAAACTGATCCGTACTGAAAGAAAGCTGCACATGCATAAGAACTTGCAGACAGTGGAAAATGCTTGCATCTGTTACAATGGGACGGATTCTGACCTCTATGCAGTCTACCAGGACCCGATTAACAATGGGGATAATGGGACCACAGCCCCAGGCCTCCATCTGAAAATAGGCCCCAACACACTGCAGATCTTCAGGCCTCCCACTGCAGTGCATAAGGAAGAACTCCTCCAAATCATACTATTTAGTGCGGGCCCTTGATCATTTTGAGCCCTAGGCCCTCATGGCCCTCAATCCTGCAGTCCACACAGAAATGGGGAGTGAATTCCCCTGTCACTTGTCACGCCTCTTTCTTGTGCAAATTTTGCATAACTAACAAAGCCATAAGGCTACCTTAAGTGTCCAGTGCGGATCAGTGGTTCATACGAATGCTGATCTGCATAGAATTCTTGAATCCTGCCCACACTGTCCAATGTACCCCGCCACCTTATAGAGTTTAGATGGGTGGAGGCGATAAGCCGTCCTGTCAGATGGTTCTCCAGTCCTACGGAACTAAGATCCGTTACATCTGGGGATCCGTGTCATAACATCTGGTGATCGTGTGCACACTAATAGAAAAAGCACCTGACTTTTGCAGCTTGCGGAAGTCAGGTGTAAGGCGGTAGTAGTCTGAATCCGGACCAATGTTATTAAACATAAACCTACAAGCACAATTCAATTTTTTTAAATTATAATTTACAAAAAAAAAAATATTTAAAGAAATTTTCCATTGTATAGCTTCTTGTTGTATAATTGTTTTCTGAACTTTATTTATAAAAACGTATACATTTTTCATTCTGCCTTCAAGCCGACTGCTTTAACATTCCTTTATGGAGAAAAATATTGTAAAAGAACAGTATTTGAAACATTTGTTTCCTACTGAATTCAATAGAAAATGATGGAATGGGTCAATACACACAATGAGGACATACAGTATGGTGACATAGTGCTTTATAGCACAAGGGTGTACATTGAACTAGGACGAGATGTTGTGCTTCAATACACCGGCCCATAAAGCGCTTGAGAAAATTGCCCATCCTGTCGGGAACATATTAAAGGGACACGCTTTAATGTATCTGTGTGACCAGGGCAGCGTACACTATTGTTTTAACACTATGAGTTGAACGGTTATTTTCAATTTACAGTGACTGCAGAAGAACAGCACTGTATCATCACGATTTATTATTGTAATATTGAGTAAAATCACACGATATGTCTGAGGTAACGCTAAATGGGCTAGCTATATGCACTGAGGGTAGCCATTTTGTGGAATAAATAAATAAACCTTCATGATACTGAATTTCATTAGGAACTGGCATTTTCTGAATATTAATCGTGGCATATCTTAATAATGTCTAAGATAAAGTTAAATGATTTCTTCAGTTAATTTATCTGTGTAATTATTTCTGGTGGGGTATAGTTAAGGTGCAACTGAGAAATCCAAAGGACCAATTCAATCGGCTTATCTTTAGTGATGTCACTGGTTGCTAATAGGCTATCCTCATGGGATTTATGACATAGGGGCATAGATGGACATGTGTATGTGGTATGTTATTAAGCCTTTCTGCATATTTTTAATGCCTATGGAAGCGTAACACTGTAACCAGTTGATTAACAGGTTTACTACTCTACAATAAATAGAATATTTAAGTGAATAGCTAAATTAATATATAGATGCTGTACATAATGTATATTTATTTACCATTTCCATTTTATCTTTAGAAGCTTTTCCCATGCCAAGTTTTTTAATCTTAAAATGAAGCAGCCGTACTGAGGTAATGAGAAACTAATATTCTCCATATTACATACTATATTTTCCTAAAGTTTACACATTATCCATGCTCCCCAGGTGGATTCCACTGAAACAGGGGAAAGCTAATTATGTTCCATAGTTGGAATATATTTTCTTGTGCTCCGTACAACGCAGATGTTATTTTTAACAATACAGGATCGGATTGTGAATGATGATATTTGGGTGTTTTTTTGCGCACTGTGTGAGGAAAATGTCAGGATGTACTCTCCGGTACAAAAATGCTGTTTCCAAAATAGAGACAGCCAAAAACTACGTTTCAAAAATAGCGCTAATTAGAAGATTTTATTTATGAATTGGTAATTATTCCAATCAGCATATTTATCCATTCATTCATTCGGAAACCCCCGCCACAGACCCACTGCACCAGACCGGACAGGAGAATATTATAGGGGAGTAGTAGTCTATGGGAAGTCTTAGGGTTAGGCTACAGGGAAGGGAGTCTTAGGATTAGTCTATTGGGAGGGGAGTATTAGGGTCAGGCTGTGGAGAAGGGAGTCTTAGGGTCAGGCTGCGGGGTATGGACTCTTAGGGTTAAGTTGTGGGGAGGGTAGTCTTAAGGTCAGGCTGTGGAGAAGGGAGTCTTAGGGTCAGGCTGCAGGGAAGGGAGTCTTAGGAAAGGCTGTGGAGAAGGGAGTGTTATGGTCTGGCTGAAGAGAAGGGAGTCTTAGGGTCAGGCTGTGGAGAAGGGAGTCTTAGGGTCAGGCTGCAGGGAAGGGAGTCTTAGGGTCAGGCTGTAGAGAAAGGAGTCTTAGGGTCAGGCTGCAGGGAAGGGAGTCTTAGGGTCAGGCTGTGGAGAAGAGAGTCTTAGGGTCAGACTTTGGGGAAGGGAGGGTTAGGGTTCAGGTAATGGAAGAGGAGGGTTAGGGTAAGAATTAAGATAAGATTTGGGGTAGGATAAATACTCACCTATCACCTATTGTCTTCAGGATCTCCGATTTCTTGTCCTTGGCGGGTATTTGGCTGGTATACAACAGCCCTCGCCGTCAACCCACTGTGCGAGCATTAGCAATTTCCTAGATCCTTGTGATGAGCCTGTACGCATTGTGGGTAGGGTAGGTATGCTAATTGAACAGTGTGTGCTTTGCTAAGCCTTTACGTACAATCCTTTATTATGCAAAATTTTATGTGGGGCTAGTGCATAACATTTTAGGTAGGGTCTGGTTATGGAAGTATGTACATGCCAGGGGAGTGGACTAGCCTGGCACATATGGACTTTAGGTTTGTACAGCAATTTACAACTGTAAGTCCACTGCCATCGTGGAAGTAATTATGATCGTAGTGGCAGCGGAGTTCAGGATTCGGCCCATAGACTCATTTTTGGCAGACTTACCAGGCCATGTTTTTTTTATTACAAGTTGTTCATACGCTTACCCAACATTCTAATCACTTAACTTCCATTCAGTTGGGAACATGGAGTGGCCACAGTATAACAGAATCTGACCATACCCTTGATAATATAATAACTATTTTGGGGAAACACAAACTATTAATTTTGAAACCTGTTGGTCTAAATGCAACAATTAAAGGGTAGATTTAGCAAATTTGAAAATAAAAACAAATTAAAAAACAAACAAACAAAAGTATAGGTTTTGTCTATACCAATTGGATTCTAGCTATCATATTCTAGTGACTGTTTAGAAAAATCTTAGCTAGCATCTGATTGGTGGCTATGGACTACTAATTGGTTGCTATGGGAGGAGATAAAAATAGGCCAAAAACATCAGCCAAAGCTAACTCTAAAATAAACACTGTGGGGGCTTCTTTACTACCCTGGTGTTACCAGACTATCATGGTGTCCTATGATCTCCTGTCCATCTTTTATAACTTTATAACATTGGCTTTAAACTTAACCAAGCCTAATCACCACACCCCCTCTGTAAAACTTTATTTAAACTCATTCCTTTGTGCAAGGGTCTCTAGTTCGTGCTTGTTGTTTAAGTTCCTTCACACTATTGACTTTTTTTAGTTCCTAGATTGTTTGCCTGTTAAATCCACTTCCCCCCATCCAATGCACACAGCAGGCTAATACGTTCAAGGATAACACATTTAAATTGCTGCAAACACACAGAAAGGGAGCATTGCTCCGTGAATTAAAATGCTACATCCAGCCTGTCTAAATAATGTTCTCTTTTTATTTTATCATTTACTCTGAAATGCCTTTCACATTGATGAAATGAAATGAAGTTAATGTGTATGCCATTTGCGATCTGCCTTATAAAACTGGAGAAATCTGTAGAAACGTACTGATGTATGTCCAATTATTCTTTCATTTCATATTGCACAAAAGTCAAAATGGTTCATGGTGAGTTTTGCAAGTTATTTATTAAATCATGATAAGTCCAAAAGAAGGGCAATGCTTAAATCATGTCTTATTATATATAATTCCACTGTAATAAAAGCCAAGGACGCAACCTGTGTGAATGCTTTTCATGTGGGCTGCAGAGACTGTACAGCTATGCCATAAATTCACAGTAACATTACAAACACAGCAAAGGGATTTCTATAACAAGTATAAATTAAATATAAACATGTGCCGCTCAAGAGTTGATTGGGCTAGTAAGGTCGCAGTAAAACAGCCTTATGTAAGGCCAAATGGTCAGGAGTGAGACTTTAGTGGGTCATAGCTGGTTAAAGACCACATCAGTCACATGATCAGCTTATAGTGTGAGAGCTTTGGCCAAGCCTAAATAAGCAATTGGGGATAAATAATAACTTAATTAAAAAAATAATAATAATAATAATAAAAATATATATATAATTAT